>CAKNWT010315345.1:2226-30018 GCA_932066315.1 Andricus coriarius
ACCATAAAAAGAGTACAAATGTGCTACTTTATCAGATTTATTAGCAATAAAATCTATAAAATGATCGAAAAAAACTTGGAGAGACGTGTTTCTAAGAAAAGGTATATTAGATTAGGATCTATCAGAACTTATGGTCAATTAGAGGCTACGTACGTTTGTTCATCTGAATATGATGTTCCTTCTTCTTCATCTTCCGACCAACACGATGCATCATTCAAATGAATTTCGAATTCACGTGATGGTCTGCGAGTGTTTTGTTGATATCTAGAGTAAGCAAGATACCACAGAACACTGGCAATGTGACCGCAACATCCTACCACTCTTGCATCACTTTTGCACTGGCAGTAAGAAACACTTATCGGATTGGGTCCAGCTTTAGTTTCTATCCATAAGTTATACACTTTGGAAGATGTATGACGAGACTGGATTTGTACTATTAGAATGCCTTCCTCCTGCTTGTGGACAAGAAGGGAGTACATTCCATCATTCGCTAAATGCTCCTTGATATACGATAAGAGCTTGCTTCAGCTGATACTCTCCGATTGTGATGTATCGCAACTCATCAAGAGTTAACTTAGGAAAATGAGGTAGTATCTCTTGCATTATAGGATGCCACGATGCCCTTCCTTTTGCCCACTTTTTTTTCTCTGCTCGTTCTTGAAGCCGATTAGGCTGCGGAGCCAATAGCAACATTGTTTCAGCGATCAGTTGATCATCGGAATTTTCATGAATTCTGGTAGGTCGGAAAACATTACAAAGTGCACACACTATTCTGACGTAATCCCCTATGTCATCACTCAAAGCAATCCACGTTATTATCGACCCATTGATTGCTTCAACCACCCATTGGACTTAAGTAACGAGCCTTTTTAAAGAAAATGAAGCATTTTGGAAACGAATCCAAGTTCTTCTAAGAACTTCAGGGAGACCCGAAAACCGCGATCGACAACGATAACAGAGTTTCAGGGCAATTATTCACGCAGTTTCATTGAGCCTTGTTTTAAAAGACTGTCAAAGATTCTAATACGATTATTCATATGATGACAGACAATGCATCTGGATTGGGAAAGCATACATCTTCTTATTGAAAGTTTAATTTTCCTGTAGTCAGAATCTCAAGTTCCATCTTCACTGGAAGATATTGGATTTCTAGAAATCTGACCTTTACCTGGTTCTAAAATATTTATTGAATCATTTTCAGAAGAACTCGTCTCTTTTCCACCTGAAATCCGAAGTTTTTTAATAGAAAAGTGTCGACAATTATCGCAAACCTTTGACTGAATGGTTAATGGTCTATTAAAAGCAGTTTTGAGAACATCTAGTGCTCGTTCATCCTGAATTACTGATAAATGACTGTTTGCTTTTATGAATTCGCAGCAACATAACAATCCCGATGATCATCTGATCGCTGAAAGAATTTTGCTCTTGGCTTCGCTTGATCAGTTGCGATACATCACACTTGGAGTGTATCAGCTTAAGCAAGCTCATACATCTTCCAACGTGTATAACATATGGATAGAAACTAATGCTGGATCCAATCCGATAAGTGGATGTTACTGCCTGTGCAAAATTTGCAAAAAGAGTGCTCGCAAAATAAATTTCTCGCACAAAGGTGGTTCGACGTACAGTTTGAACAATGAATAATACAAACAATAAAATATCCTTGGAATAGCCTGAAACTTTGATTGGCGAGAGGCATGCACACGGTAAAGGTAAAAGTCGAGTTTCAGGCCATGAATGGAGACTGGGTGTTTGGAATGCTAGAGGGGTGAATGATCTTAAGTTAAGAAAATTATGAGAAATTATGCACGTATGGAAGCTAGATATTTTACGCGTACCTGAAAAAAAGAAAAAAGGGATGCGATATTAGAAACATAGAAAATGGGGTTTCAAAAGGCGGACTTGAAATATGGTTAGCAGTAGATATTGATTCACATGGTAGTCAAGGGGTTGGTTTGATTACGAATGAAAGAGCAAGTAAGCATATCAAGAAACATGGATTTGTATCTCCAAGATTCTTGTGGGATAAAATTAAAGTGGGAATCAGAAGATTAATTATCATAGCGTGCTACACCCCAGTTAATGGTGATCCAAACGAAGTAAAAGATGCCTTCTGGGACACTTTCAATTATACAATAAGTACCTGCAATCATGTTCAAAGAATCATTTTTTTAGGAGATATGAATGGCTGGGTTGGCGTCCAAGATCAGGATTCAGAAACGGTACTAGGTAATTTTGGGGATCCAAAAGACCATGATAACGGGAAAATATTAGTTGGTTTATGTTCAGAAAAGGGCTTATTTATTACAAATACTTGGTTGAGGCATAAAATGATTCACATATAAACCTGGTGTAAAGGAAATAGCCACAGTATAATTGACTTTGTTGTTGCGGATGATGTGTAAATAAATCCCTTATTCGAAGAGACATACGAAGCCATAAAAATACAAGAGCTTGCATGAAAAAAAGGCTGGACGTGAAGGACGCTAGAGGGGTATGCCAGGACAGAAAAGTGTGCTGACAAATAGTTTGTAAAAGGAGTGCCAGTAGAGTGAATGGCACCTTAAACAAGAGACCTCGGACACTAATGGGGCTGAGTAGGGAGCTTCATGGAATGACTTTGTGAGGCTCTTCACTTGGGGTGATTTCTAGATAGATTGATCAGCAACCTGGGTCGGGGCAGTGTTGCGGAACGAAAATGGTATTTAAATAAGTAACATGAAAATTCTAAATTAATCTGAAAATCTACACCCGTTCTATCTACACCCTGAAAAGGGAAATAGCTTGATTTCTAGACTCTCGAACTTCACGTTAGAGGTACAGGGTTCGATCCCAGAGTCAGCATCTCTGTAAATTTTTCGACGTACCTTTACCGAGGTTCTGGTGGTTCGGAGTCCACCTTGAGCTGTAGGTCACACCTTCATGCACTTGACTGTAACCCAGTTCATCAATGATGAAGGTAAAAGCCACGCTGCTCTTATCAGATCACTTGATTGCATTACAAACATGCGTCCGTGACTGATGATATGTACCGAGACAGCCCTGTGGATACTATTTGATAATGCAACTCTGACAAGAAATGCCTACGGCATATTGGGCAATATATTGGGCAAACCATTTTAAGCCTTAAACAAAAATGAGATATAATAATAAGATCCGGGAGACCAGTATGCTGCCCTTACCTTCTATACTGCTATACACGTTTGGTGCAGTAAAATGGAACGTCGATGAGTTAAAGTAACTTCTTCCGTACGTCGAATATACCTTCCTCGAGATAAAGGCGGTAGATATTTGCTGAGCTAGGGGTGTCCTCATCGAAAAACGGTTCTAACTAGAGCCTGCTGAGTTCTAAATAGCATAGACTTTCTAATTCGACGCTTACGTCAACATAAAGTCGTCAATGCTGCGGGGTTTCTATACCGCGCCGCAGATATGGCCGAGGAGGAGCTTGGTCTCCCATTTGATACCAGCGACACTACACATAGCCTAGCATCAATAATACCTTTGGTGCCCAAAAGTCGTCTTCAGAAAGAAGATCATTCGCTTTGACTAAGAGAACATGCTGAAAAGCCCTTTCATGGTAAATTTGACGGCATTATAGGTATTCAAGAGCTAGTGACGGGTCTGTCCAACATGTGTCTCATATCTGCTGAATTAGGTTCGGAGATTGAAGGATTTATTTTTGCCTGTCAAGACGGCGTTATAGACACCTTACTTTACCGCAAACGCATAATGAATGTACCTGCTGGCGATACCAACTGCCGAGCGTTCAAGCAAGAACTAGAAACACTTGGACATGTTCTCAGTGAATGCTCAAAGTATGCACGCAACGGTTACATAGAGAGACACAATGAGGCTTCAAACATGTTATATTTCCATCTACTGCACTTAAATGGTGTTGATGTAATGCCCGTCTTGCCATACGCCCAGGAGGAACGGAAATCCTTTGTGGAGAATGACCAGTCTAAGATATCCTGGAATTCCTCATTCTTCACCACTCTACGTATTAGTGCTATAGAGCTTGATATCGTCCTCCAAGATCTGAAGACGAAGATCATTTATGCGATTGACTTCTCGGCACCAGCCGATGGTAATATCACAGCGAAGGAGGAATAGAAACGGGCTAAATATTAGGCACTTCTTTTCGATGTTAGCAGGCTGTACCAAAGCTACAAAGTCCATCCTGACGTTCTCATAATCGGCTGCCTTGGAGGTATGAAGGATTTATTTCTCAGCCAACTCAGCAAGATTGCGGCTTGCCAGCGTCAGACTCAGTCCATCGCGAACTGGATGCAAAAAGCTGTTCTTTTGGGATGACTTCATCTGGTCCCTTCACACTGTTCCTCATAACATTCTACAAACATTAAAAGCTCTAAAAAAGTATCCAGAGATTAAAGCTTCACCTCCAAGGAACAATGTCGAAGGGACCCATCTCGCGTAAATTTCTCACACTTGGTTACATTTTAGGACAGAAGGAGCAGGAGTGTGTGGTGTACACGTTCCGGTTGCGTCGGGATTGGTTTGCTATGAACCAATTCTATTCTATTCTATTCCTTGAAGTTCTCTGGAAATTCTTTGAAATTTGTAAAATCTCAGGATTGGTAGAAATACTAAAGTGCTTGTTGTTAAATGACTATTAATCATTTTTAACAAAACTTTCTTGTTATTCAGAAAAATGATGCTCGTATTCGATATTGGAAAAATGGGAGGACAAACTCTTGTAATTTGGCGGTAAGAATATTGTGTAGCTTTATGAATACCGTCTAGGAGTTAAACTGTTTTCAACATAGCGTCCTGAGACAAGTTCGCGTGATAGAACATTTATCTTCTTTTGTAATTATTATCATACTTAGGTTTGAATGACTTCGTACGACCTCCGCGGTGCTCGTTAATTCTTACATTGGATGGTCATTCAAGATGCTACTGAGTACACAAATGCACACGAACATTCATACACGAATTACATTTATAGTAATTATAAGCAAACTTATATTCGCTTCTAATCCATACAGTACTTAAAAAATATAATTCTCTCTTTCTTCTTGCAGAGTTAAGTTCGCAATTTGATTGTTTACCTGATGGCAGCCCTATTCCTGGTGTTCCTCGTGGTGAACCTTCTTCTTCTTCTTATGAAAAAAGTCATTTAACTGAGAGCTCTCTTAGCCCTGCCAGGCCTTCACTTCGCGCCAGGTCCAGGTCACCTTCAACAATTGCTCATTCTATTTCCAGGTCTATAGTTCTACCTATAAGGCTTCCTTCCCCTGACGGAAATGGGTGTGGTATTGAACAACTTAGATTTCTTCGGCTTATACCCAATTTGAATTCGCAACTGATATTAAAGCTTGAAAGATACACTTTCCCTGCCGATACAATGATTAAAATAAAAACAGGAATTTCTACGTTTGGGCCTGTGCCAACGCAAGAACAAATTGTATTATCAACATCTGAGGGTGAATTCTTTGCCATATTGGAGACTTATAACATTCTGGCTGGAATATATGCATATATTAATCACGTAATAAAACGTGTGAAAATAAACATGCAAAGCCACACAATTACCCAATTGAACCGAAAAGAAATGAATGAAATACCAGTGGGTGAGCGCCGCTCAATCGTGAAGAGTTTTAGAGTAGAGAATATAAACCCTCAGACTTAAATCTTCAATCTTCTGCACTATTAATTCAATCGATAGAATCTATATCTATAAAATATATTATTTTCGATCTAAAGTCGGATTTATATCATACATTTAACTAGTAATTGTATTAAAAAGTCAATGTCTTATGGTTTTTGAGGCTTTAGTCATTTGTCGTTGTCGCAGTCAGTCTCTTGCGAGAGCAGATAACAATATTCAAAACAAAGAATTTGCTGTTCGTAAACTTCTACAGAATCTATTTCTTGACTTATTTTCAATGCAAAGATAGAGAACAATCATAAATAATATATTTCATGTACAGTTTAAATGTTCTAAACAATTTATTCAAACGAATAAATTATTCAGCATATCAAATAGGGTTGAGAAATAAATTGTCTATCGACAGCGTGTAATTTTCTCGCTAGAATTAAATGGTGCTATCAGTTTTTTCATAACTGGCATTTAAACAAAGCGCTTAAACGAAAATTGCTTGAAATAAGTTAAAAGTGTGAATTAAAAAATCTTATAAAATTGGACGTGCAGAATAGAGAAGTTAAATAAATACCACGACAGTGCACCATTGTTAACTAAAAAACCTATAATCAGAGCTATATAATCTTCAAGATTTTCTACGATTGTACATTTTTATAGTTTTCCATAGAAATTGCAATTATTCAAGGGCACGTGCATTTAAAAAAAAACGTATTGTTTAAAAGGCACATAAATTGATATACATTTCGAAAATTGTGCTAAAACAAATATATTACTCTTCTGCGAAAAAAATGTATATGTATACATATCTTTTTACCATTTTCATTTCCTCGTCCTGACAAGTTTCTTTTTTATAAACATTCTATTTATCTAATAAAGTAGGTAATATTTTATTATTATTATACCATTAAGCCATATCCCTTTCGGGGTAAGTGTGTCATTCACTCCAGCGTTACTCTTTTTATAAACTATTTGTCGCCACACTTTTCTGTTTTGGCATACATGTCTAGCTTCCTTCACGTCCATGCAATGTTTCATGCAAGATCTATAGGCCAGGCATCAAGGCGTCAAAAAGGCAAAAAAATGCTGAAGAGATAAAAATTGGTAATATAGTACTTCTCGACTTACTTGGTAAAATAAATATTTTCATCGTTAAGAGCAATGTTAAGGATAGACTTATTATCATATGACATTGAAGTTATCATCGATTAATCATGAATTTTTATCATTATTATTAATATTATTATAATATTGAACTACTATTATTATTTGTTGTTGCTTTTATAATTATCTAATGTCTGATCCACATGGATGGATGGATGGATTGATGAATTAATTGATAGATTAATGAATGGATGAATTGATGACTGTATCGGCGGAGGGATGGATTTTCGGATTATCTTTTAATGTATTTATTCTGATGTTTGTGATCTGGAAACTATTCTTCGTTTTGAAGTTCTCGATCAACCTGTTTGTGCTTCTATTATGCAATCCTTCTCTGGTTCTTCTTCGCCTGAATCCTCTTCTTCCTGAGTTTGCAGATGTTAGCTCTTATTTCCTTATCTGCTCCCTCTTTTTCAGAGTCGCTTAAAATTGCAGCAATCCTTGCGCAGTCCTGTCTGCTGTAATTCATGCAAATTATAGCAAAATTTAGCCCTGCCGTCCTGCAAACACATGATGAGCAGCATCCTTTTTTGCATGTGCAGGAGAGGAATTTGAGAAGAGCCTGAGAAACAGGATCTTGAGTCGTTGTAACTCCATCGGTGACAAAAAACAAATCCAATCTTGCTTCTGTTCCACTTATTACCGCAGCAGCACGACAGCATTCATTCCGAACTTACCATCAGGTTCAAACATACTGTGGCTTTCAGAAGAATCCGGCAGAATGGGGATTTGAGATTATTGGCAAATGCAAAAAAGGATACGGCTTAGCATGTGGTTGCAGAAAGACAGGACTGAAATGTTCCGTCATTTGCATGAATTGCAACGGGTAGGACAGCGCAAACGTTGTCGAGATTTTGAGCGGCTCCGAGGAAGAGGAAGGAGAAGAAGAGGGACGAGAGGAAGAAATCGAAGCTACCATTCGCAAACTGTCCCAAACTGAGGAAGAAGAGGTTTCAGGCGAAGAAGAAGAACCACCAGAGAAGGATTGCACAATAGAAGGACAAACGGGTTAATCGAGAATTTCAATATGAAGAGAAGTAACTAGATCAAAAACAACCAACTAAATACATCAATATATCATCCATTAATCCATTCCGTTACCGATAAATTAATCAATTCATATATCTATCCGTCAATTCATTCATCAAACCATCCATCTATCAATTCATTCATCAATCCATCCATTCAGCCATCACTTATATTGAGTTGAAAAAGATAAAAATCAAAAGTATAGAGTTCAACATCTTAGAGTTGAGGATTTTGAAAATCACTTCATGGTAAACCTACAAGTATTTTGTCTGATCACCCTGCATTGCTATTTTAGTATAAACCTAGGAAATAATTATTTTAACTAGTTCATATATTTATACTTTTTAGGGTTACCATTATTTAAAATATATATTTTAGGCATTTTGGAAATTTCTCTGTTTTCGAAAATCTCATTATCTAAAATTATCAGCTTTTTGACAATCCCTGACTTTATGCAAAATTGCAAACTACCAAGGCAAAGCAAATATTATAGGATGATTAGCGTTGAAATAAATAATAAAATAATATTAAAAGAACTATTGTAAAAAGCAGAAAAACTACCATTGAACGATTTACTACATGGGGTAAGACGTCTCCGGACTCTGAATGAAAAAAACAATTGTTGGCAACACTTTGTTTTATTCTTTAACATAATCTCCTTCTAGAGCAATAAACTTCTTCCAGCGTACATCCAACATATCAACACCCTTCATATAGTACGATTTTTCGAGTCATAATCTCATATGGAATTACACACAAATAGTGATTCTGCACAAATAAACTTTACAATTCAAAAATCTGTGAATTCCCTTGATATTTTTTTAATTCTTCAAAGAATTTCTCAGGTTTTCAGGAAATACCCGCTCTCACGCAAGTAAAAGCCAAAAAGTCCATCTTGTAGTTCTCCTAATCGGCTGCCTTGGAGGCATGAAGGATTCATTTTTCAGCCAACTGAACAAGATGCCGACTTGACAGCGTCAGACTCAGTCCATCGGAAACCAGATGCAAAAGGCTGTTCTTCTGAGATGACTTCATCTGTTTCGTTCACACTGTTTCTCATAACATTCTGCAAAGATTGGTAGCTCTAAAACAGTATCCATTCAAGACGCTACTGAGTACACAACACACCAATACACGAATTACATGTGGGGGAGACCACCCTACAGTAAATAATTATCCTATAGTAGATAATCATGAACTAAAAATACTAATAGATGCTGCGTAATTCTCAGCGAAATCAAAACAAATCGAAAACTCCACAGGCAATAAATTTTCCTTGAGGGTTTTGAAAAAAAGATGATTGCTCCTTTGAAATAAAGTGATGTGTTTTTAATTTCAACAGCCTTTCACAGAAATCATCTAGGAATTCATCAGTATCCATTACCAGAGTCTTTAGAGTTCATATGTCGGTCTGTAACCAAATTTCCAATCTCACTTCGTAAAAATACTTTTTTTTCTGACTAAAGGAGTCCCAAAACGTGGAATTTTGATGAAAACCGAAGAAGACAAATTTTACGTAAAACTAATAAATTCTTATTAAAATGAGAATCTAAAATATTTGATATTCACAGCTATTACTTATATTGAGTTAAAAAGGACAAAAATCAAGAGACGATTTCAACTTCTCAGAGTTGAGTACTTCAAAAATCACTTCAAAGTCTGCCCAAAAGTGTTTTGTTTGATTAAGCTGAATTGCTATTTTAGGATAAAACTCGAAAAAAATTATTCAAACTATTCTTGATGCATGTTAACATCGAGGTTAAAGTTGTTAATTTTATACATAAGAAGATTTTCGTATAGCTAAAAATCGATATATCATATTCATCATCATCATATCGTATGATCATATCATCATAATCGATATACATATTAATTTAGCATACTATAAAATAAGATGAGTCTTTGAAACGGTAAAAATAGAATCAAGTATATCGTAAGAACAGTAATTTTCTTATATTTATCATAGTTGCATGTCTTGTCTTGTCTCATATATTCATACTTTCTAGAGTTTCTGGCAATCACCGACATTTATGCAAAATTGCAAACGGCCCATGCAAAAAAATATTATAGGATAATTCATATTGAAATATATAATACACAATTATTGGCAGAATTATTGTAAAAAGTAGAACAACTACAAAGGAACGATTTATTTTACACAACTCATAATCTCATATGCAATTTCACAAAAATAGTGATTCTGCACAAATATTCTTCACACCAGAAATCTGTGAATCCTCTTGATATATTTTTAATTCGTTTGAAATTTCATTGAAATTATTTCATACCTTTGGAAATATTTTTATGTCAATTCAAATCTTTTAAATTTGTTAAAATTATCTAAAATCCTCTAAAAGGAAAACCGTAGAAATAATCTAAAATGTCTTCAAAATATATTTAATTTATTCCATAGCGTTCCCTAGAAATCTTTTAAAATTTTTTTAATGTCAGGACTTGTGGGAATACGAACCTGTTTATCAAAATGTAATCCTCTCTTTCTTGTTGCAGAGTTAACTTTACAGTTCGAACGTTTACCTAGTGGCGACCCTATTTCTGGCATTCCTCGTGGCGGACCTTCTTCTTCTTCCTCTTCTCCTTCATCTGAAAGAAATAATTTACTTGAGAGGTCTCTTTCTCCTACCGAGCCTCCTCTTCGTGCCAGGACCAGCTCTCCGACTACAAGTGCTCATCCTTCTTCCAGGTCTATAGCTCCACCTATAAGGCTCCCTTCTCCTGATGGAAATGGATGTGGCATTGGACAACTTAGATTTATTCGGCTCATACCATATTTGAATTGGCACATAACATTCGAACTTAAAAGATACACTTTTCCTGGTGATAAATCAATTAAAATAAAAACAGGCCCTTCTACGTTTAGGCCTGTTCCAACTGAAGAACAAATTGTATTATCAACATCTGATGGGGACATCTTTGCCATATTGGAGACTTATGATGTTCTGGCTGGAATGTATAAATAGTATAGCCAGACGATAAAACGTGTGAAAATAAACATGGAAAACCACATGATTACCAAATTGAACCGAAAATAAATGAATGAATATCCAGTGGATGCCCACCGCTCAACCATGGAGAGTTTTACAGTACATAATATAAACCCTGGTGTAAAGAACGATCTTTTAAATAATTCAGTTAATTAAGAATTTGTAAAACTATAAAAGATATCGTTTGTGATCCGAAGTCGGATCGAAATCTTACAACTAACTAGTAATTGCATTAAAAAGTCAATGTTTTATGGTTCTCGGGGCTTCAATCTTTCATCAATGCTCCAGCTACTCCTTTTCGGAAATAAATAAAAAAATTTCATTTTCCTTCCCTGAAGGAAAATATTTTAGGAACAAAATTGCATTGACACACAGTAGTTGAAACTAGAAATTCATTGTAATTCATCATTAGAATAGTATTAGTTATGTAGAAATGACATAATTTGAAAAACTATGAACAACTTTTAAAGTTGTCAACAATCCTGTAACCTATTTGGATTCATGGGCAAACCGGTTTACACCCAGGCGAAAGTATCGGAAAAAAAATTCATTCCGAATCGTTGCGAATTATTCCGGAATCTGTATCCGACCCAATCCGAATCAATCCGAACCAATCCGAAAAACGTTCTACAATTCGTTAGATCCAAATCGGTTCTGATTGAATTGGATTGAGCCGGATTAATTTTTGACCGATTTCGGTCAAACGAAATATAGAACATTATTCGGGTTGGTTCGGATTAACTCTGATTGGTTCGGATACCAATTCCGGAATGATCCGGATGGCTGCGGATTAGTTAGGAATGAATTCCTATCCAAAACTTTCGCCAGGGCATAATGCAAAAGTTAATGCTGTGATGAAAATATTTAATTGATAGATGATTTTTCATAAGGATGAATTTAAATTTGCGATTGCTTAAATAATTCAAGTTCAAATAATACGTTTTGAAATGTAAGTTACAAAAAAACTTATGGCACCATTAGATTCTACCGAGCTGCGAGCGAGCAAAAAAAAATTGATAAGTAATATTATTTCTTATAAACAAATTCTAATAACGAATAGAGAAGATTATTGATTATTTGTTTTTAAAATAATTATATATAAATAAATTATATGAGAAACAAATATTGTGGACATCTATAGGCAGACAAAAATAGTTTTTTTACTCTTCCTTAAATTATGTTGCCAATAATTTTCAATTGCCAGTTTATAAGTTTTTATTGCTGAGCTTCACTATAAGTTAGTTAGTTTGTAATGTGGACGGGGAGTCCCGTGAGGTATCCCCCTGGCGTCAAGCTATGAAGGCTATTGTGCCACACACGTGTGTATCCTCAAGGCAGTACGTCGAATCTGGCCATTTCACCGAGTGTTTTTGGATCTCGGTGAGTTTTCGTTGTTACCAACGTTCTGAGAATATACCTCTCAGGTGCCAGGCGTACCCTCTGAGGTCATTAGTTAGAATCACAGATTCGAAACACTGTCCTAGTGTGTTATGTAAGTGCATGTGTGTGTTTTCATTACTCAAAGACGTCCAGCGAACATCGAACATGATTTCTCAGTAGGAGCCTCAAGCGCAAGAAGATCGCTGACTAATTTTCGAGTTTTCTCAAAATCGGCTTCGACCCACAACGTTAGGCTCTCGAAAGGCCCAATTATCCTTGGTACGGCACCATCTTTTTCTGAGGGGACCTACAGTTTGAGGTCGGTTCCGAACAACCGAAGCCCTGGTAGAAGTGCATAGAAAATTTTCCATTGGTACCGGCTAAGGGATTAAACCCCAGACCTCCTGCATGGAAGTCTGACGCGCTATCGTCTGAGCCACCGAGAATTCCTAAGCTTTACTGGTAACATCACTTAAGAATAATAAGTATGCAAATTATTTATTTCTGCTCTTAAACGTACACACTGTCATATGCTTACGTAATTTGTTGATCAAATTAACAAATGATATTGAATGACAAATTTTAATATAAATATACATAGCTGAAAACGTAAATTGTAAATAATTTAAAAAAAAAAAACAGTTTTTTTTCTATAACATTCATTATATGTATTTATTTATTTGAATTGTTTTCAAATTTAACAAATGATATCCATTGGCACATTTTTATGGTCTACTACTCCTTAACGATAAAAGCAAAAAACCAAGAAATTTTATAATCTATATACTATTGGCTATGAAACTACGTAGGGTTTTTCTCAATCAAATTTGGTGGAAATAGTGCTCTTTTGAAGAAACGAATCGATTTTCTGCCAAAAAATAAGCAGTAAATTTTTAATAAAGAAAAAGCTTACATTGCATCAAAGAACGGCTACGTACTTCGATAGAGAATGTAATTGTGAAGGTATTATACAAATTTTAACAAAACGAAATATAAATGAAATCATTTTCAGCGCGTGCTCCGAAGGGCTGCGCCAAAATCGATAATTGAACATTTAGAGCTTTTTTTTACTATAGAGCTAATTACATTTTGTTTTTATGATGCTAAAGTTTTGGATAAGCCAAGAAGAAAAAATAATTTATCCAAAATCCTGACAAGGTTCACTGTTTGATATTATAGCTTGTTTATAATCAATAACAATTTTGTTATTATTTTTAAACACATTTTAATATAAAATAGTAAACAATATCGATTGTGTGTTCCTATAGTAACAAAATAAATCTTTGAAAGAAAATAGGGTAAAAACGCCACCAAATAATACATTCTTACTAGGATTAAATAACTAATATTCACATATAATTTTACAACATAATTCTTAATCAAATTATAGTGAATTTGCGAAAAAATCATATACAATTATCTGCGAAAAAATCATGTGAAAAAATATCATACAAGAAAATGTATTGACTCTATAAGTACAATATTCACCTGAACTGAGTCAATGTTATAAACATTTCACAATAGAATGTTGTGAGATCATTAGCACTCGCCAAATACTATTAACAAATACACATTTTTCCTTATCACTAGATTATTATATTTCAATTATTTATGTCCCAGAAGTAAAATATAGTCAATAATAATATTTATTACAAATTTGTGATTACAAGCATTCATTGAAAGTGCCCATTAGGCACCGATATTATGTAGCGCTAGGCCTAGTATTATTTAATTTTCCGAAATATATAACCCTAGACAATCTGGAAATGGGTGGATCTGGCATAACATTCCATAATTTAGAAGTATATAATGACCAAAAACGAATTTTTAAAATTCGAAATTTTTTAGAATTTTTATCCCATTATATTGACAGTACTGCCAGACCCTGTAAAACGAATATTTTCAAAGACAGGGTTTTAAGTAGTTGATATAATTGAAAGACTGTTTGTAGCTATCTAGGTACATACATTTTTATCTTTAGCCATTTTTAAAAATAATACATATGATATGAAAAAATGTCAGATTTGATAAAGTCGTTTCTTATCATTAGGCTATTTAAATTAGGCATTAATATTTTAAGCGAATGATACTCTTCCAAGGTTTAAATTTAGAAGGTCAAGTGAGATAAGGATTGAAATATACAGAAAAGTCTTCTAGAATATTCATAAGATAAGCTGTTAAATAATTATTTCGTAATTAAATATCATCTACAAATGAGGATTGCCGTACAGACAGATATATAGACGCCATCGCCAAAACTTGTTTTTGGGCTTCAGCAGGTATTGAAACGTGAAGATTCGTTGAAAAACTGAATTGTGGGAAGCTTATGAAATACCACTTCAAGATACTTATGATATTTTGAGAAGGATACATCACGTGAGAACTTTTTTTTTTGTAATTCAACAATTCATCGTATTTGTAACTCAACGTTAACGAATTCAGTAAGTGAACATTTATCCTAGATACTGACCCTGATTAAATGTAAATATCTCATAATTATAAACTTTACGCCTGTATTATATAACGAATATAGAACACATTACTCTTATCAATCTGTAATAAAGAACTAGAATAATCAATAGTTACACTATAACCAAATTATTCATTAATAAATACATTAACATATTTCTTCTCTTCTTAGCAGAAATGAGAAGAGTCTATGCTCTTGTATTCACCTTAGAAATCATCTTCAATTCTACTGGTGAGTATAATAGTATAATAATATATCAATGATTTTTCAAACATTTTCAAGCTTTCCGCAACCAGAAATTCAGCCTATGTAATAATTCCACTTTGTAAATGGTAGAAGCTTAGCTTAATACATTTTTACAAGCCGCCGGCTACCAACCAATGATCGGAAACACGTCATCAGTAATTTTCAGAGGAATGTTTTATAAGGAGGTTAATCTCACATCATTTGGGGAAAAAGCCCTGTATTTCGTAAAAATTAAAACGTTAAAGTAGGTCGTTAAAATTGTAAGCGCCGGCCGAAGGACTGGATTTTGTTGTTTGTAGATAATTTTTCTGTCATCGCTTTATCTGCCAAAGAAAAACGACATTTGAAGGTTATGTTTTAGTAATACGTTTGTCGACAACATATTTAACTCAAACAAGTTAACAACACACATATAATTTTTCGCAACTTCACGGAAGGGCGAGAGTGGTTAATTCCGTAAACTGCGTGGACGACCTCAGGGGGCGAAATTGGCCGACAAAAGGGTTTTTATGGCCGACCTTGGGTGCTTCATGTAATTTGTTAAAAAAAGTCTGGAAAATACGATTTTCCGAAGCGTTACCACGATTATATCCAGTGTAAGCTCTACTCAAACTTTTCACTCTCCACCGCTTAACGTATCAGTACTACGAAGCCTGATATTGCCCTCCAAGATCTGCAGACGAAGATCATTTACGTACTTGAATTCTCGGCACCAGCCGATAGTCATATAACGGCGAAGAATCAGGAGAAACGGGATAAATATCAAGCACTCCTTTTTGAGCTTAGCAGGCTATACCAAGGCTGCAAAGTATATCTTGTAATTCTTATAATCAGCTGCCTGGAAGTTATAAAGGCTTTATTCCTTAGCCAACTTAACAAGGTTCCGGCTTGCCAGCATAAGACTTAATTCATCGCGAACCGGATGCAAAAGGCTGTTATTCAAGGATGACTTTATCTAGTGCGTCAACACTGTTGCTCATATCATTCTACAAAGATTAATAGCTTTAAAAAAGTATCCAGAGGTGAAAGCTGTACCTCCAGAAAACAGTATTGTATCATGTCATCTCGCGTAAATTTCCCAAACTTGCTTATTTTCTAAGACAGAAGAAGCAGGAGTGGGTGACGCACACGTTCCAGTTGCGTATTAATTGGTTGCTTCGAAGAACCATTTTCTACGACCGAAGTGTTGCTGGTTACTTCGTACAATGACTAGTCATTCAAGGCGCTACTGAGAACACAAACACACACACACACACACGGGTTAAGTGTATAGTAATCATAAGCTGTGAAAAATCGAGTACAAAAGGCGGTAACTCTTGGAAATTTCGGTCAAGACGAAGACCTATAGAGCCAAATCGAAGTGTTGCTTAGCTTGCTTCATTGTATGATGAGTAGCTATTTTACTCCACTCCAAGTCAACCTCTAGAACAGGCCTGCCCAAACTGGGGAAACCGACTCATTTTCCAGATGGGATTTTAACACCACCACCGACCTCTACTCATTCAGATTTACGAGAGCAATTACCCCCCAAGCCTCTGAACCCGAGAAGAGGGAAGTGGTGGTGGAACTCGAACATGTGGCAAATGAGTCGATTTCCTCAGTTTGGGCAGGCCTGATCTAGAAACAAGACAGGCGGTGATTCGGGCCAACCTGCAGAATGTGTGATCAGCTACTGTGGACCATGAGACCATAAGGGATGATCCTTTAACTCTTCTGGGAAAAGATCCCTGAAGGCTCAGTCAGCGGGATTGTCCTTAGTGGAAACATGCTAAGTCGATGGATGCTTAGTTAGCCAAGCTGAAACCACTGAGGCATTAGTATAAGCATAATTCGAGTCTAGGTACGGTCACAGGTAGGATGGAAGCCACTCTCGATTTAGCAGTCAGTAAAGTAACTTGTGCAGTTACATCCTGCTGAGTCCTGCCTAAATTGTCAGCTCTTCGTTCAGTTCATCGCGGTACCTGGATTGCCTCTAGTTGGGTAAGACCCTTATAACATATTTAAATTAATGTACCTCCAAATCAGTGTGTAGTGGCTCATCCCAATGCAGTTTTTGAAACCATAGCTGCTGCATTAAACGCTTAGCGACTATTACTACTGGAGATACCGAACCCATTGGATCATACAGGTTTGTAATAGCAGAAGTAGCAGGCAGAATTGAACGTTTCTTCGGACAATCCGTAGGTCGGAACTCCACTTTAAATTGAAAGATATCGGATGCAGGATCCCATGGCAAACCTACAACTTTCAGTTAAATTTTCTCATTCATAAAGAAATCAATGGCTCTCTCATGAGTTCCTGAAGGACGGCCTGATAATCATAATTCATTATTACTTTCCCATTTTTTTCAGATTTTTTTTAAACCTTTTGCGAATAGATAAATGACTTGGTTTCTTAATTTCCGAGGTTCGTCTTTTTTAGCAGCGCCAAAAAGAACGTCATCTACATAAACATTATTTTCAAGGACTGATTCGACTGCAGGAAAATGATAAACTTCATCGGTTACAAACTGTTTAATGACTCTGTTATTTAAATCCCAAGCCTCAACCTTTTGTTCAGAGAAACGCTAAACATTTTTGCTACGTCGGCAACAAACGCAAAGCGATGGAATCCCTAGCGTAATATAATGAAGACTAGATCCATGAGGATTGTAGGCCCTATGTGAAGATGTGAATTCAAGGAAGTATTATGGGATGCCAAACTTGAGTCATGCATACTACTCGTAAAAGAGTAGTAAAACTATCATACTTAAGAATAGGCTAATAGGGCATATGAACTGTTTGAGAAGAATCAACTTGAAAAACTCACAAACGCGTTCTCCATAACCTAACTGTTCATATTAGGTTAAAAAATCAGCGTATTTAGAATAAAAAGCTGGGTGTATAAGCAAACGAGCATGTACCCTATTTAAAAGTAACTTTGCTCGATTCAAGGAACTGTCAATATCTATCGAAGGGCCATTCTTAAAAAGCAATCGTACCCTGTACCTTTCTGATATTAAACGTTGATAAGTCGAAACAAAATGCTACTCACAACTCATCTCATTAGCATTTGAAATGAATCTTAACGTCGGTAATGATTTCCGCAGTTATGCTTTGATTCGCTGTAAGTAGTAAAGACCAGCCGATGTTCAATTTAAGAATTGGCCCAGAGAGGGTCCACCCGAAGATGGTATCCTGCGCTGTAAGAGAAGCCAACGTCATTCGCATCCGTCACTGTTACATGTTTGATCACATGGCCAGCGTCACCTCCCAAAGAAGGTTTCAGATAATGTAAACGTTTTGTCGCATCGACTGTTTATTTATTGACTTTTCAGATAAAAAAGGATGCAATTTTGAATTTGAATAAGCAACAGCTGAGAGATATGCTTCCTCGATTTGTGAATTGGTTTTTGGTAAAATACTCTATTGAATAATAGATTAAATGTTTTCACGATGATTCATTATAGTAAAAGGAGGTGTTTCGGATTTCAATCGTGTAGTTTTGCACACGATTGAAACTCGAAACACCTATTTTTATTACTTCATTGAAGTTTTTCAGCCTTTGTGTTAAGCGAACTTGCCTGTAAATCTAATTCTAAACATCGTTGCATTTTTTATTCAATAAATCCAAACGAACTCTGACAGTGGTTTCATTTCGTTTGTCAACAGCGAACTTCTCAAAATTAATTTCCATTCACGAAGTAGCTTCGTGTAATGAAATAAGCTCGGTATATAAAGTTTCAATTTTGTTATGAGGTTCACGTAATAATTACAATTTACAGACACTAGCTCTTGCAAGGCTAGAATTAGTTGAGAAAATTCTAATTTAGCTGAAGTGAAAATATTCAGCACGGTTGTTAAACATTCAAGTTAACGAATCATTTGAAGAATACACGAAGCCGAAAAGCCAAAAAATTGAGTGTACGAATGGCGTATTATAACTTTAATACTGATACTGTCATGAAAACATAAATATAATAGTATAAGCAAAGCGAACTTACGTGCTTATTTCAATCATAATAAGAATGTCCTTATGTAAGACAAAAGAGACAGCTGGAGACTTCGCTGAGCGAGACGTGGTACACCTGTAAGCCTAACCTTGTAGAGGAACATTCGTTGAGGAAGCGGAATTTACTTTGTTCCATTCTGCATATGACCACGAAGAAGTGAAAAGACAGCTAGTAACATCTGATTGGACTGGGACTGACAGTAGCATAAATCGATGGGCCCTCAAGCGATGAAAATAGCGAGAGCCTTTTTTGATAACACATTGTCTCACTCTGACTATTCTTTTCCACTGCATCCTCGAACACTATTGCACAGTTCGAAATTGCACTGATAGTCCAAAAACTTTTGCAGTAATTATGTAAATAATTCACTGCATAAATAATCCTAGTCCAGCTCAATAAATAGAGCACCGCACATTGAATTTAAATATAACGGCTGTCGATGCCATAATACTTTCTCTCCAATTTTTCATTTGGGAACTTTGCGAACACGATTTACTACCAATTTTCCTTGTTTTATTAAATAGTCTCTCGTTCACCCTACCAAATCCGGCTCGAAGGACTATAAAATGTTGTTAAATATGCTATTTAACATTTTTAACAAAATGTGCTTGTTATTCAGAAAAATTATGCTCGGATTCGAGAGGGGAATAATGGGAATATAAACTCTTGGAATTCAGCGGCAGGAAATATTGCACTGATTGCTCATTCAAAACGCTACTAAATACATAAACAAGCACACGCCTATTACATGTATAGTAATCATGAACAAAATTATAATTGCTCATATTACAAACAGTGTTTAAAAAATATAATTGTCTCTTTCTTGTTGCAGAGTTAAGTTCGCAGTTTGAGTGTTTACCTGATGGCAGCCCTATTCCTGGTGTTCCTCGTGGTGAGCCTTCTTCTTCTTCTTCTTCTTCTTCTAAAAAAAGTCATTTACCTGAGAGGTCTCTCAGCCCTGCCGGGCCTTCACTTCGCGCGAGGTCCAGGTCTCTTCCTACAAGTGCTCATCCTTTTTCCAGGTCTATAGTTCCATCTATAAGGCTTCCTTCTCCTGACGGAAATGGCTGCGGACTCGAACAACTTAGATTTATTCGGCTAATACCCCATTCGAATTTGCAACTGGTATTCGAACTTCGAAGATACGCTTTTCCTTCCGATATATCACTTAGAAGAAAAACAGGAGTTGTTACGTATGGGCCGCTGCCAACCGAAGAACAAATTGTATTATCAACATTCGATGGTGACGTCTTTGCTATATTGGAGAATTATAATGTTCTGGCTGGAATATATAAGCATTTGGATCGCAGCGCAAGACGTGTGAGAATAAACATGGAAACCAATACGGTTACCGTACTGAACAGAAATGAAATGAAAGAAACTCCAGTAGGTGAGCGCCATTTAATCATGAAGAATTTCAGCGTACAGAATATAAACCCTCGTTTGAATGATTAACTTTTACACTATTGATTCAAATAAAACAATAGCTCTTGAGGCCTCAATCTTTCTTTAATGCCCTGTCCAGTCTTTTTATTGGCGAAAACCAGGAATTTTCCGTTCATAAACCTCAACCGACTGTATTTTTTGACGGATTTTAAAGTTTTTTTTAGAAATTCTTTACATTAAATTTTCAAGATCGTTGAACTCTTTCATCTTTCAATTCGAGTTCGGCTATGACCTCGGTAGCCTTCAGATGTGTTTCAAGCTCGCTTCAAAGAGCCTTAGTTTCCATGAGTGTAATAGTATGTAGGGTTCTAGCAATGCAAGAGGATGTGAAGTTTACATAAAACAAATGTTAATCTGAATGACAGAAGACATACAAATTTTGAAGAGCTTAGATAAAAAAAATCCTTAAAGATCTGCAGGTGTATAAAACAAAATGCCTTAATTTTAAAAAGAAGAATAAATCCCTTGAGGATAAAGTATCAACTTTGACAAATAAACTTGAAAGTTTCATAAACAGAGAAAGAGACAAAGCATCATTCTATCTAACGTTGAAGACATTTCAAGTAACAACGAGAATCTTTTTGAAACGGTTAAAGAAATCTTTACCGAAGCAAACATAAAAATAGTCGATGAGAACTTCTAGAAAATTATAAGACATGGAAGAATCGAAGTTTCCAGGCCAATCCTGATAGAAGAAGAAAATACGAGCCTAAACCCAAGAACGTAAAATGATCAGAGAGGCGAATTTCCATCCGAATCATATTTTGGAATGGCAGGGCATTTAGAAATCTTGAATATGTCTACAGCCACACAACAGCAGATAATATCATTTGTGTTAATAAAACTTGGTTCACGAACCCCCTTGCGTCATTTCACCTCATTGAGACTTCGATTGTCGAATTGTATATAGTGTAGCTACAACAGAAACAATAAAGGAAGAGCGAAGGGAGGTCTCGCAATCATCAATAACAGCAACATTTGGCTCAATTTACTTTCGTCCAAAGTCAGATATTGTTATATCTTTAAATGACCTAGGAGAAAAACTCTTTGACATTTCTTTAAGGTATCCTGATTATGCTATAATTGTCGGTGGTAACTTTAGTGACTAAGTGGGTAAAGTGAATGAATTAGAGGAAGGCTTACTTGGGGAAAATATTGATTTATCTGATTATTTTTTATTGAAACCTTCGTGTGACATAGGTATTCAAAAATTTAGTTATCAATTTTTCTATCGTTTGTCAGTGCACTAACGTGTCCGAACTCTCCCGGAAAAAAACATCCGAACTCTCCCGATTTGACGAAAGAGAAAGAACATTCCACAGTACGGTACTGTATCGATTAACAATAATGTCAATAGGAAAAACCTAACCTTGAATAACCCAACCCTGAAATGCAATAGCACTTTCCCAAAAAACATTTACATTTCAGTCAAAATAAAACCATTTTTGAAGAACGCGGAAAATTTTCAGGGCAATTCGCGCCATCTCATGCAAATAGCAGTTGATAAGTGTCACAATTTGCATCAATACTGTTGCAAAACCTATACCCACTATTAATACCATTGTTAATTCTTTATAAACTCTCCTTATTCTTTGCTTATAACAATCGTCATAAACAAAAACCATAAGTGACCAGAATTAATTTTTTTATCAAGGTCTGTCACAAGATAATACTTTTTACTCTTGGGGTACTTTCTCTTGCGACAAGAAATTATTTATTCACAACCTTTTGAACAACAGATTCTTTATAAATTCACTGTTAGTTAATTAATTTCTATTTTCTATTCAAAAATAGAAAAATGTGCACCCATAAAAAGGTTTGAAATTGGAAATAGCTCATTGACCCATTGTAATTTAAAAAAATTATTTTTTTTTGTTAATTATGTGCAGACATTCAGAAGGCAATATTTGGAAAATGGAAACAGGCTAGGTCACGTTTACAAGTTTATAATAGGGCCTTCATATTGTTTCAATAGTATTAAAAATTCTAAACCAAAAATAAGAAATTTTTAAAATCTAAAAACGATAATAATGGATCAGTAGGCTACAAATTGATTATAGATATTCGGGCTTCGAAATAATATATAAACTTATTCAGGACTGTATATAGTAACTACAAAAAAGTTATAAAAGTGAGAAAAGTGAAACGTAGCAAAAGTTAATAAAATAACGCGATGTAGTTACATTTTTAACATTACCGAAACAATAATAAGGCCCTATCCTAAATATTTTCTTCTGTTTGTTTGCACAAAGTTAAGAAAAACAAGAGTTTTTTCAAATGTTTTAAAATGTTTTCGATTTTCAAAATTTTCCACGGTGGCACAATTTTTCAGTTTTCCATAGAAAATTGCAATTGTTTAAGGGAACGCGGCTTTAGAACAAACACATTATTCAGAAAAATGTGAAGAAATAATGGCTCGTCGTACGAGAAATGTAATGATATTAAAAAGTTTTAATGGCAGAAGCTTATCCTAAGAAAGAATTGCAAGAGGCAAAAAACTTATTTTTGTGTTCAAAGATCCTAAAAGTGATTTTATACAATTTTTTTGTTAATAAATAGTGAAATAGTTTCAAAAAATGTAAACAAAAACTGACCACGATTTCGGAAAAGTAATCAAGATATTCGTTATCAGGTGCCTTTTTTACCGTTTAAAAAAAGGTATCTCGGGGACCTATTAGTGCAGACAAAAGTGTTAGTGGCGACTCGATTGACCCTGGTAGGAATATTTTTGACTTTTTGAAGAGGATATAAATGGTAATAATTTTGTTGTTTAATTCAAGAATTTATTGCGTTTTGTTTCTCAACTTTAAAGAATTTCGTAAGTAAATGTTCATCATAAACGCATAATGAAATGTAAACATCTCAGAAAGATAAACGCCACGCCTATAATGTATTAGGTAACGAAAATAAAACATATAACGTGCATATAATATGTAATGAAGAATTAGGATAGTCATTAGTTACACTGTTAAGAAATTATTCAATAATACATTTATCAAATTCTTCTCTTCTTGGAAAAAATGACGGGCTTTTACACTCTGTTCTCCACCTTGGCAATCGTTTTTAATTCTATTGGTGAGTATAATAGTATAATAAAATATCTATATTTCTTTCTTTTTCAAGTATTTCGCATCCAGCAATTTGCCGGACAAAATAATTTCACACGGTAGATTATAAAAGCTGAGCTTCATAAATTGTCACAAAGTTCGAAAATTGTGCTCAAACAAATGAGGGGTCGGGGAACCCCGTTTTCCAAATTTTTCAGGACGCCAGAAAAACGTTTGCATTTTGCGAGATTACTGAAAAAAATATATTCGATATATATGATCAATAATCTCCACTCTTGAACGTTGTTCTTTAAAATTTTATGCGAATCCGTCAAATAGTTTTCGATTTATGAGACATCAAAGTTAAGCACGGGCCTAACCCAAGAGGGTACAGGCGAACAAAAGGGCCTAGCCCCGAGCAGCAAGCATTCACTCGGCTTAGTTTCGCATGGTCTGCGGTGCAATTCTATAAATAAATACTAGCAAATACAATAATAATTTTTCAATGAATATATTTATTATCTTGTGAACAGTAAATTATTATTCATTGTTTAGTTCATTTTTCTGAGTCTGATCTATTATATCATTATTGATTTTGATATCGGTTATTGTTCTTGCTGTGTCACTTAAATTAAAGGAACCTTGTCAAAATCTGCAATGGTTTTTCCGGTAAAAGTAACAAAAAATGCACACGATTTTTATACGCTGGTAGAAAAAGATTTCAATGAGCCTAAATCCACTCATTGCAGAGTAATATTTCACTATTAAACATGAGTGGATTCCACTTTTTTACAGCGTTGGAATAACGCACAAAATACTGGAGATTGAAGAAGCTACTATTTTAGTGAAACCATTGGATTAAAAAAAATTCTGTACATTGAAAAATTACTAAATTATTGGAAATTCCCAAAAATATAGAAATTTTGAAAACATTATATTTCAAAGATACAAAATGACCGTGAGACTTTACTCAACAAGCGCCCGTTTGAAGTTTTTCGAAATTCTATCGCTGAAAAAAAATTAGAAACAAAAAGACATACAATTTTTACTAACTTCGCTCTCCTTCTCGATCAACACGTACAACATATGAGGTAAAATCGATAATATCGACCGCGATTAGTTCCTTCAAAGCCTTTGACACAACCTAATCATGCTAAATGGCACCACATACCTATAAAGTGGCCCTTTTTTCGCTCGGCACCCCTTGGGTTAGGACCTTGACCGACTTTAATGAATTTTAAAAAAATGAAAAAAATTTTTTTTAATCTTTCAGCTTACATCCTCGAAACGGCGTTTGTTTGAGGAGTCCAAAATGCGTAAAAGTCAATTTCGAAAAATTTGTGGGTTAGGCCCTTTGTTCCCCGACCCTTCAAATATATTGCTCTTCTTCGAAAAAAATTAGATGTATATATCTTCTTAGTATTTGCATCTCCTGGTCCTCACAAGTTTCGTTTTTAAAACCTTTCTTTTTATCTAATGAAATTGGTTTATTATTGCACGACATTTCTTCAATCTTAATCTACTTCTTTGTATTCGCGCTCAACATTGATTGACTGCTTTTTACATTCTCATCATAATGAGAGGTTTTTTTAGTATCTAAGACCAAAAAGAAAGGTCCAGTTTCTTAACCAGCGTTTTTTACCAAAGTTTCTCGTTTGGTCCACGAAAAAATTACTCATAAATCTAATACACCATTCTCGGCACATCTCATTGCTTTTTTTTATTCTAATCTAAAAGTCGTTAGATTTCCTAATAACTTAATCGGCGGACTGCACAATTTCGCGTGAACTGCATTCACTAATTCTGTATTTATTTAAGGCAGCCATTTTTGATTTATTGTTTTAAATTTCTTACAAAACTTCATATTGTTTGTTCGTTTACAGAAAAGCTCTTTTCTTTTGTTCGGCCATAATTTCGAAAAATTGAATAAACTTTTCCGCCTACATAAATATATGCCCAGAGAGAGTCGATGTACATAACTTATGACTAGGGGGCTTCAGGGGAACCACTACGTAGTTCCAGTTACCACAAGCAACTTTTATCAGGTATTTTCCAAGTTCTGGAACTTTCTAGAACTTTGCTTTTCTAGGAGTTTCGATCAAAGTGGATATGTTCCCTCTTAGATTTTTACTCGTTAAACTTTCTGGATGACCGCAGTCTTTAAACAGTGATCCAAATTTCTAGAATGCTGAAACAAATACGTGGTTCGCTTGACGAGGTGGGTCCCTGTAATACCATTCGAGAATCAAATTCTGGGGATTCCTGGATTTCCGGAAAATAACCGAACCTTCTGGGAATGTTGACGTTAACTCTGACGATTTTCTATTCATCGAAGTTTCTGGAAGGCTTGAATATAAGCTCTTGCTTTCAAGGTTTTCAATGTCCATAAAGTACATACTTAAAATTCAACGGCTCGAGCCTTCCAGAAATTTCTTTGTAGACGTGGTGATCTCTGACGATTTTCTATACGACGAGTTTTTCAGAATGCTCGAGACATAACGAAAGAAGTATGGATACAGGATAGGAGTTCCAGTGATTAGGCTAGGAAAGATCCATTGGTGGCTTCTAGACAGTTGGACGCACTAGATGCCAACAGCGCTGGAAAAGACATGCTTACGTTCTGGAAAGATCGATCGAAGATTCTACAAGGTTTGTTGAACGCTGGGCTCTACCTGCATTAAGTTGTTAGAACCACCGATATTGGATGTGTAGTCTTAGGTATATTCGAGAACGAACGATCAAGGTCTGTAGATATTTCGATGCATGAATTCTTAAAAGCAATAACCCCGTCTGGAAAGTACGACCGTTCTTTTTCGAATTTAGGTAAACATATATAGGCCGCGCAGTTGAGGTCGTCCACATTTAGCAGTGTGCTTCACCGAAGTAGGCTTCTATGACATATGCGGATGCGTACCACCATTCGGTTATAAATTACGAATGCTCAGTAGACTTCTATGATACACATGGATGTACAGTACAATTTGGTAGTATATATGGTTGCACATTTGATTTCTGTCACATATACCGCTGGGCAGTACATTTTTAGGATACTTACGGATGCGCAGTGCACTTCTATGATACTCAGGGATGCACAGTGGCCTTATAAGGCACATATAGCAGCGCAGTAAACTTAGGTGGTAGCCAAGGCTGCGCAGTAAAGTTCTGAATTACATATAGCTACACAGTGCACTTCTACGACACTTGCGTATGCACAGTAGACCTTTAAATGCCTAGTAGGCTTCTATGACGAATATTGATGCGTGGTACAGTTTCGTGGTGCACACACATACTGTTGCGCAGTAGTATTTTACAGTGTATAGAGCTGTGTAGTGTAAATATATTTTACCTAAGGCTGTGCAGTACACTTGTACGGCACGCGAGGCTACGAGGTTGCGTTTTTGCGAATTCTGTAAGACGGTTCTCTTCCCAGCTAAATGTCGGCGAAACAGTGACCGGTCATTCACCGACAGATGATAATGATTCGTATCCGTGCTAAAGTACCACCAGCCGATAAGTGGTTGCCGCTAAAAAATGGCGCTACCGTCAAGTCAGTTAAATTGGATAGCTGTATAAATTAGATTAAAGAATAAAAATGGTTAAAAATTCAAAATATAGAGAATATTTTTAGGAAAAATATTCCTTATATAAATACAAATTCTACCTAATCAATCAATTGAATTTAATTCAATTTACCCAATAAAGTTCAAGCTGAATTGAATCAGTGCCAACAGTGCGAAATTTAAATTCAACCCAACGATGTTTGTCCAGCGTTGAACAGAACGATAGCGAGAAATATTTTAGATTTTGAATTCAAGCGAACAATGTTTAAAAATATCCAAAGCTGAAAGGAACAAAATTCTTTTGCAGCAGGAAGATAGGGTTTTAATCCTACATACATTCCGAGCAATACGGAAGCCGCACGAAACTTAAATCTATCTATCCGTAAACTAAATCTAAGTAATATTAAAGTGCTTAAGGTGAATTGATGCGAATGTATTCAAATTAAGTACACAGTTTTTCCCTTTTGAATTTGTACCTAATCTTATTATTTAAAAACTTGCAGTACACAAAATTCACAAAAGAAGATAATCATTGTACATATTTAAATTCAAAAAGATTATACGGCCCTCGGAATAGTTAAGTTTTTTATTCTTGCTTGCTTCCTCCATCTTCTCAAACGTATCCTCACACATAGCATTCTCGAAAACTTTCATGATTCTGCTAGGTAGGAATACAGCAAACTGGCTTTCCAGCTCAACCACAATCCTGGTACCGTAATTGGCTTGAACTTTACGAAGCTTGAAAACAATGAACTTCTTCTTTAGGATGAGGTCGGACAGCGGTTTCGTAAGTATGGCCCAATCCGTATGGCCAACTGAGTTGATCATTTT
>CAKNWT010315352.1:0-15735 GCA_932066315.1 Andricus coriarius
ATAAACTTACATTTAGTTATATATTATACATACATATATTTTCTAAGTTTTAAACATGAAATTAGGAATATTTATTTGCTGAAACAGAAAAAGTCAAGTTAGATGAAAACGTAGCTGCCGAGAATTGAACCCGGGTTTCCAACGCAGCAATCAGCTTCTCTCTGCAATCTGGTATTCCGGATGCTTAAGTAAGAGGCACTAAATGTTCTTTGGTATCATGCAAGCAAGCTTCGGTTCGGTGCTGCCCGAACGTTATTGAGTGTGGGGCATCCAGGAATGGTTACTGGACTGCTGCGAACTCAGTCGAGTTCTCAATAGAACACTATAAACGATACTTCGATTAACACTTCGTCCTTCTGATTACTGTGACACGATACATAGATTTCCATTATTGATGCTAGAAAGTATAGTAATTTATGCTTTCTATTCATTTTTGAGAAAACTCACTGTTTAGGAGAGACTTTACTTTTTCATTTGTGCAAAGGTTGACGAACTTAAATTGTAGGTGGTAACGTACGAAGTGTATACAATAACTTTAAAGTATTAATAGATAAGGTTCTATGCAGGAGAGATACAAGTTTTTAATGATTAGTGTGTAGTTTGACAATCCTTCCCGTGTCTTCTGCATCGATTCCTGAAATATGGTAATCATTAAACAATTTGTGTACTGAATATCGATCTCTTCAATCTCATTTTTCTCCGTGAAAGGAAGGTGTACCATCAGTTAACCGTGTCAATGGATCTTTGAGATTTTGGGCATCTTTTAAATTAATAATTACTGGCGAAAATGGTGAAATGCACTGCTTTAATATGTAACTCCGAAAGTATTCCACCACTATCAAAAGATAATTATTCAAGTAATTAAGACCCGCAGGAGCAGAATGATGCTAGTAATAATAATAACAAAAATCAATGAAATGAGTAAAAGAAAAATTAATCAATATTAAGAGTTAATTATTATTTCTATCAGTAATTTTATTTTTAAAAACTAATGAATTTCGTATTTTCTAAAAATTATCATTTGTACCTCTCAAACCGTTTGAATAATATAGTATTTATAATTTATTATGTGTGATAATTCACATTATCGACGTATAAAAATTGATAATGTGTTATAAATAAACTAAATGTTGGACTTTTGTCGTAGAATAAATTTCTCTTTACAATTAGTACATTACGAATTAAAATTTACTATTGTTAATAAAAATTTAATAAACAAAAGGCAATAGACAACATATATCATTTAAAATGTATCAAAGGATGTATAGCCCCCCATGAATATTTTTTTTGTAATCTGTTTTGTGTGGTAACTATCCTTGATATAAACAAATTCAATGAATAAAAAAGAAATTTGTTATCTTTCCGTTAAAAAATAAATTTTCAAATAATTTAGGTTAAAAACTCTCACAGAAGTATCAAAGTGTAAATCATTATCATAAATTGATAATTGCCATTTATATTAATGTTCTAACTATTTGACTGTTATCCTAGTGTATGGGTATTTTTATAAAAAAGTAAAAACGGTTTTTGAATTTCTTTAAATATAGTACAAGTAATTAGTGCAATTGAATGGTTATTAGAAAAATTAATAATAGATTCCGTATACTCTAAGAATTATAATTTGTACCGCTAACCGCTAAACTTGTTTGAATAATATAGTGCTTATCATTATGTGTGATTCTTAAAATGATCAAAGTATAAAAAATGAACAATGAAAAACATTTTTTTTAACAAGTATTGGTTTAATACATCAATACAGCTATTCGATTGTAAATCGTTATCACAAATTAGTCTTTAAACTATTGCCATAAACAAATTAAGCAAATAGAAACATATATTTGGCACTTTCGCGTAGACATTTTTTTCACAATATAATATTTCATTTAAAAAGTACTACTAATAAAAGTAGGCAATTATTAAACTTTTTTACGTATTAAAAAATATAACTACACATTACAGTGTGTTTAAAGATATGGTGGTTGAAAAAAGGCTTTTTTAAAGACAAAAGTGTTTTTGATTCTGTTTAAAAATTAAGGCAAGTAATGAGTTTTGTCGTTTAGGTGAGCTCGATCTGATAATTATAAGTGCTTCTTCAAAAATAAAAGTTTAAAACATGAAAAAGTGGTGAAAATCCTGTTTGATGCAATTCTTTTCTTTGTTACAACAAGCGAACGCAAAATTTTCTAATGCAGTGAAAATTAGCCACAAAATTCGACTAAGAAGTTTGAAAGTAATTTTTTTCAATTTTAAACTACGTATGTCGATTTTAATGTATGTTGAGTAAGTTTTCTGCAGGTTTGAGATCAAAAGTAAAAATCTTTCTCAAGTTGTTAGTTAATTATCGATATGGTACGTCAACTTTCAAGGAACATAGTTTGCTAGCAATTTTATGTTGAAAAAAAATCATGGCGAGTGGAAATTTCTATTAATCAATGGATACACTGCATACCATTATTCTGATTGGTTTAGCGTTTTGCAGGATGGGATATTTCAAAGTCACAGAGTTGTTTGAGTAGGGTTTTCGATACTTTTTTTCAATATCTTTTTTCTCAGAAGTAAAGTGTTTAAACAAATTTTAAATTTACTAAAACTTTTAGGAAATGATGCACACCCTGGCGGACCGGCCGAACGCAAAGATTACGCTGCAGCGTAATGGTAAAGTAATGTTAAAGTAATACTAGAGCAAAAAAGCGCGCGCTCTGCGCGCGTCAAGCTTTTTCTTCTTTGTTATTGACGAACATTTGGTTTTATATATAAATTTTCATATATTTGTTATGAATAATTTTTTTATATAATATCATTTTTTATCATTTTTTGTGCGTATCAGGCTTTTGGTGATATCCATTGTCCAGCATATTTAGTTATTTCATATTTTTATTGTTTGTGTATCAAATGCAAGATGGCTATATGTTTATAGTAAACGTTAAACAATAAAAGTTATTTTGCACTCACATGGAGGTGTCTTACTATAGTGCAGGGTGTTTTTAGTGAGGAGAAGTTTCTGGAGTTGAGAAATTTAACACATGTTTCGTTTCCACCACTAAGTTTTCTCATTCAGCACGGAAAACTTCCGTCCCATTTTTTCAGTTGAGGGAGGAAGCGGTGTGGTGAAAACGTATCATGTGTTAAAAGAGCTGGCCTCGAAAAACTTCTCTTCGCTGCCGACCCTTGCTATAGTGTGTTATTAGCATGGATGTGTAATTACTCACGTAGTAAATTACGTGCCAAGATGGCGGACCTGCAGAACTGTGCATAATTTAATTTTTTTAATTTTGGTATCGGAATTCGCAGCATTTTTTTTGTCAATGCCTATATTGTTAATTTAAAAATAATAATGTTAACGAAAGCAAAACAGAAGAAAAAAAACACTCCGGGCTTCCATACATTTTATCAGGGATGTGCAGTTACGCGTAATTGTAAGTTTTTTACGTACAATATCTAAAGAAGGTATATTACGTAAAATACCTCGTATATGTAAAATACGTGTAGAAAACCTTTGATTTGCTGTTTGATATGAGGTTTTCCTGCCTCATATGTGGCGCCCTCATATATAGAATAAGATGTAATGTACATCATGTATAAAAATGATGACGTAAAATACCAGGCAAATTCCCTTATAAAACCAAGTAGATTACCACGAGTATTTTAGTAACCCATCATTGGTTATTAGTGTAATATAGTTTTAACCCACGAAGGAATAGTAAGGAGAGGTATCACCCTATGTGTTTGGTATAGAGATCTTAAATTCTGGAGAATTTAAGTTCCGGTTATATAACGGATAATATGACATAATTTATGAGAAATTAAAATAATGTAAGAGAATTTAAGATTTTATGATTTTTAACAATATTGTTTATGTTATTTACATAGTTACATATAAGTTATTTACTTATCTAAATATATTTATAAATAAAGAAAAATACATAGAAGAATTGTGATTATTAAAATATTCAATTTTTGTGTTGCAATGACTATCGATATTTAAATTTACCGCCAATTTGTCAAAAATAGAGTTGAAATTTGATGTTATGTTGACTTTGGATCGTTCTCATAAATTCTATCTTAGCATACATATACTGATACTTAAGTGGGTGCCTAGTTTATACTTAAAATATGTTTTTAATCATTTGAACATTAAAAAGTCGTTCTAGGTTAACAAATAAATTTAATTTTTTTATTTGTACAGGGTGTCCTAGACTCAAGTGTCCGGACTTATATGGCTGTATAAACATTTAAAAAATAAATCTAAAATTCCTTTTCCAAAAATCAGTTGAAGTTTTAGTTTTTGAGTTATTACATTCTTAAGCTGGACAAATCAGGAGCGCGGTATAAACAGTCGTGCGTACGTGAATCTGAGTCCAGCGCAGTGTTGTTGAGCGAGTGGAGAACAGCAGGCACTACACTTCGTTGGACTCCCGTTCACGTACGCACGGCTGTTTATACCGCGCTCCTGATTGGTCCAGCTTAAGCATTTAATAACTCAAAAAGTAAAACTTCAACTGATTTTTGGAAAAGGAATTTTACATTTATTTTTTTAATTTGTATACAGTTATATAAGACCGTACACTTGAGTCTGGGACACCTTGTAGAATAAATTCTGAAATTTTAATAAATTCTCAGAGAATTTATGTCTCTGTTATATTCTCGGTAATATTCTCGTTATCGTTACCGTTCTCGAAGTAATATTACCGACTCAGAATTCTAGTTTGGTGATCAGAAGTGGGACGTGCGACCTGGTGCGACGATCAAGAATTCGTTAATGTTTGTCACGAATGAAAACTTGGCCTTAGTATCGCGTACATGCGCAGAGCTGTTTTCGCAGTCACGTGTTATACCCATTCCCCTATATTATTTTTTGACATTTCGATGCATACTTCTGTTATGTTCGTTTTTGTTATTATTTAGTTGTGTGTATATCACGTTCCTGCATTGTAAACGAGAAGGAAAATGGCATCAAAAATACGAAAAGGATCTAGAAAGTTTAAGTACTACAATAACATTATTGTAATGGTTTATGGATTATGTAAGTAAGGTATAAAGTTAATTTCAGTGAAGAAATGCAGAACAGAAATGTTTAAAACACAAGTTCAAAACTTTTAATGTGTGTTGACATCGTTGAAATGGCAAACGCCATTGCGCATGTGTGCGATACTGACACCAAGTTTTCAGCCGTAGCAAGCATTAAGGAATTCTTGGATGTTGTTTGTCCCTCTCCCCACTTACAGGTATACCACTCCTTACTATTCTTTCGTGTTTTAATCAATGAACTTATTCCATTTATTTTATCACTAATATATAATTTGTTATTATAGTTATCTATTTCTGTTTGATTTCGTCTTAATTTTATGAAACAGCAGTTAATTATTTTTCTAAATGAATTAAAATAATGATCCACGCTAAATGTATGTTTAAAAAATATTTTGTGTCGAAACGTATGAATTTCCAGGATGAAATATATAATTTTTTATAATAATTTGTACAAAAATTAATAATGTAATACAATAATTTTGCAGTTATAAATTAAGTTAGCAATTATTACAATTTTGTTGTTGTTATTGCCTGTTAATATTACTACTGTAAGTTATAAAATGAAACTTTCCTTTTTTTCTTCAAATATAATCATAACAAATGTTTCTTAAAATTAATAAAAATTATTTTTTTTCACAATAATTTTTATTTATTCAAATGTTAAGCATATTGTAAAGATATTTTTTCATTCTTATGTAATTATATTTTTTGTAGTATGTGTTGAGTGGGTAACGTGACCGAATTCATACTTTACTGACTTTTTTTTATTTGTAAACTTGTTTTCACACGAATAGCCACATCCAGTTGATAATTTTGGATAATAAATAAAAATCGTTAAGTAAGTTGTGTCTTGTTCTACAATTTTTTAATTATGTAAAAAGCTCTTTTTGTCAATAATTTTTTTTGCTTTTTTCATGATCATTACAATTTATGACCAGATTCACCTTTGTTAGTGCTTCTTATTTATGAACCTAAATTTTCAACTCGATGTGTTTGTTTGTGTTAAAATAAGTTAGCAAATAAAAAAAATTGTCGGGAATGTAGGAATCTGTTCACGTGACACACTCTTCACATGGTCTTAATTTAAATTTATTCTACCGTATTTTGTATGCTTATATTGTAGTATATTTTTTGCTTTAATTTTATTATTTTTCCCTATTGTTACTTTGTTTTTAAATGCGTGCCAATACTTTTCAATATTTTCTTAAATGATTGCACTTTTTGATCTTGCGAATTAAATTAATCGTTTTAATTCGCGAAATCCTTGTAGGAGTCTCCTTGTTTCCATGGGAGGTTCTTCAAGAATAAGTATGTCATTTTCCCTTTCTGCTTGTAGTATGAATCTTGAACCTGTAATTATATAATATTATTAATATAAGAATATAATTGATAATTTTAATATGTTTATTATTATTATAATAATTGATTATGTTATTTTTTTAAATATATTATCTCTTTCTATAAGTTAAAAATGATTTAATGTCATTAAAGAAATATGTTTGCCTTTTTCACCAACATAATATGTTTTTAATGAATGTTCTACCTTCAATGAATATTGTCAATGATAAATATTAATTATTTTTAATTTCTACCATGTATTTCATTTTTGTTTAATAAACAAATTTTACAGTAGAAAACTTGCAAATGAATTATTGTTTTGTTAATATTTTGTGAATTGAAATATGTGTAAATTATTTTTTCGCGCTCTATGAAGTTGACACTCTTACATCACGTGACTTTATGTTTATGTTTATAATGGTATAATTGTCATTAAAATTTTGTATGCAGATGTACTGTACCGTCGGAAATTGTGCGCACGACTTTTGTGAGCGCTATTAAAAATCATTGCTGACTTCAAACCACGTTATTTCTGTGAAAAAAAGAGATAGGGCATTTTTTTTAAAACATTTGGAAAGTTTATGAAATTCCTTTTCTATTGTTACTCAAAAAAAAATATTTTTTTGACATTCTGTAAATGACACAGCAAGTTAAAAGTTTAAAAACATAATTTAAGATTGTCTCAAATTTTGTACCACAGCTTCAACTCTTAACACGACCTAAAAAAATTTTTTCAAAAACTTCAAAATTATACGACATCGAGCCTGAAATCTTATCTTTAATTTATGCCAATAAAACTTAAAAAATCGCCATGTGTACCCGATATATGATTAAAAATGTTCAATCGTGTACTTAATGCTTATTGTAATGAATAAATAAAAATTTTTTTAACTTTTTAATTTCAAAGTAATCTTTATTCTTAAATTTAAAAAACGTATTTTCCTTTGTAAGTTAATTATAAAAATTGAATATAACATTTTTTTGAAATGTAAAATCTAAATTTTTTGTATGAAAATGATAATGATCATTTAACATGTCGTAAAACATTTTATACACTCTTAATTAATTTTAGTTAAAGTAATACCAATTATACCCTGTAAAAGTCCTATTAAATTATGGTAAATTTTTTTTCCAATATGTTTGATAAAAAATCAGTATGTATTTGAAAATTATTCTTTACTCATAAGTTAATATTGTTTACTTTAAATATAAATAAATCAACTTTGATTTAAGGATTATATAAAATTCGCACCACAAATTTTGAAAATTGTATAAACATAAAGCACGAAATTTTTTTTCATTGATATTTAAATGTATTGAATTTTATTTTATACCCCTAAAATATGACAATATCACTCTTTTCCTCTCATGAAGTGTGTGTGCTAATGACATATTTTGTGTTTCATTATTTGATACACTATAATTATATTTCTCCAAATTTTACGTAAGAATTTTTTTTGTAGTTTTTAATGAATGACATTATGCATTTTATTAAATGATTATTTTTTAACATACCTTGCTTTTCGATGTGCCCGGTCACAGTCACTTTTTGACCTTTCTCGTAGTTTATTGTTCCAATGAAAGAATTTATTTGTACTTCTATTTTGAAATGACCATCTGTTATAGACCCGCAACCGAATGATCCTCTGTGTCCTCCGTTAGCATTTGAGATGTTTCGTGTTGTGAATTTTGTTTTAACATAACCTTGTACACCTGAAAAAAATTTTAACAATTAATTTTTTCATAATTTTCGTATTTTATTTATATTATGGTTTAATGTTTAAAATAACTCACGTAGAGTTTTGTTTCCTTCATATTGTGGTATGTTCTGTATTTCCATTTCCAACACATCTTCGTTAGTTTTGTGATGAATATGTTGTCCTAGTGGTGTAACCTCCGTGTTTGCAAATAATTGAAGTTCAAACTTTACTGTTCCTCTATTGTATTCTGATTTTGTAGGTGCTCTTGCACATGCGCCATCTATGTGTAATATCTGAAAAATTAAAGTCAAATTAAACATTTTTTCATTTATATGCATTTGCAATAATCATGAAAAACTGAAATATGCCTTCAAAAATTATTATAATATAAATTAATTACCTCATTTAGTTTTACTTTTTCAATTATTGCATCTATGTTTTCCGACCCCCAAATAACACACTGAATCCGTCTACCGTCATCATTATTAAGATAAAATTTGAAGAGTTCGGAAGTCCCTGCTTGTCTTCTAGTTTGTACTGTGTCTACAAATGCAATAACTTCTCTACAAAATAAATTATCTATTTTAATTTGATTTTTTTAAATTTAATATCTTTATTCAATTTTGTTTGACATATATTATTCTGCGAATATTACTATTATTTCCAAAAATATATAATTTCTCGAATAAGTGATTAATTTAATTTTTTAAATACAGTAAAATGTTATTAATATTTATATATTGGTATGTAATTTATATATTATCATTTCTATGTTAAATGGAGAATAAATCTGTTTTAATATTTAATTTTTTTTTTGGTATTTTGCGATTCTTCTTCAACATTGAAGACCCCAAAGCCACAAACCCAAAAATATTATTTTTATTTTTATTTATTTTGTAAATGTTACTATGTAATACAATTTTTAAATGTGTATGACAATTTTATATAAATATTGTCCAAGGATTATAAAAATTGTTGCCAAACCTGTTTTTTTTTGTTAACATTTCCAAAAGTTACTTTTGCGTGAACTTTTAATTCCAATGACATTTTAAAACAAAATTTGCAACATAAAAATGAAATAGAACAGCAAAAAATCATTATGTTTCCAAAAACATTGTGTACCTTTACACCTAATTATTACACGGAAAAGTGCTTAACATGTGAGTGAAAGTAGTTTCAATTTGCTGTGATTTTAAAAAAAGAAGAATGTCCTACCTATAATAGGTTATATGTTATGACCACTCAAAGTTGGCAATTTTTTCCTGGTTTTACGGGCAAAATAGTGGAGTTCAGTTTTTTCAAAAGAAATCGAGTAACGTTTAGTTTGCATTGATGTTGGTATATGATAAAGTATAGTCTATAAAATTCTGTGTACATCTAAAAAAATAAATCTTTTTGCATTTTTTAGTAAAAGTTAATTTTTTTTTTAATACCTCGTTTCTTGTCGATCCTACGATTAAGTTTATACATAATAAATGAAAGTGTATTGAATGTAGCGTAATTAAAAAAAAAATAAACTGTCCTAGTCCTAATAGGTTTTTAAATCTGACTTTGGAAAGTGCACTCTTTCTGTACAGAGGCAGCTCATGTTTCGAATTTTTTGTTCCAAATAAGTGTATATATCTCATTTATCATAATAAAACGTGCTTTGGCTTTGATAAGTAAATAATTGTTTATTAAAAAAGTTTGTTATCATTGCTTGTGATTACTTTTTTGTCCATTTTTTATTACTTTGGTTGCAATAAGTGATTCTAATAATTTCTATAAATTGTACGTAATATGCCGTGACCATTTTTTTTAATAAAAAAAAATAAAGTAATTGATTAGTTCAAAATTTTCACATAGCAAGTGTAATTCAATAATTTGAAAAATCGTAAATAAATTATTAAAGTAATTACTTTGTATGAAAATAAACACTCATTTCCACACCACCCAGAATGTCGAGTTTTTGTACTAAAAAAGTACTCAAAAGTGGCTATGACAAGATTTTGTTATAAACAATTATTATTAAAAAATATGTGCTCATTGATAAAAATACTTATCACACATTTTCAATCAATTAGAATTATTTTTTTCCACGAAATTACTAAAAAAGGGCCAAAAAGTAATCACAAGTGGTGTTAGGAAGCTTTTGTTATAAACGATGATTTATTTATTATTTGCGAAAGACGTTTTATACATGATAAATGAGATATATACACTTATTTGTTTGAAAAACTTCGAAATATGAGCGCAGTTGTACTGCCTCTGTGCAGGAAGAATGCACTCTCCAAGGTCATATCTTGTGACCTATTAGGACTATGACGTTTTTTCTTGAACATGTGACCTATTACAGGCAGTACATTGTTATTTTTTTTAAATCACAGTTAATTGAGTCTAGTTTCACTCATCTGCAAAGTACTTTTCCGGGTAGTAATAAGGTGTAAAGGTAAACAGTGTTTTTTGAAACATAATTATTTTTCGCCGAAAATTCAACAACAATTTTTTTTCAATATATCCTATCTCGAAACCTATGAAAGATATCGGGTTATTTTTTTAACAAAATTTTCTCATTATTATTTTCTCTTTCTTTTTTTTTGTTGAAAATGTTGCTCTAAAATGCATTATGAATTATCCGTCAACGCAGAAGTAAATTTTGGAACTGTTTTCGAAAAAAAAAAATTGTTTTGTCCATTGATCTGTTCTAGCATGTTTGATATTATAAAATGAATGTTTTAACGAAACTTTGTCATTACAAACATTTCAACTTGTAATTTTTGGTTAACCAAACTACCAGATGATTGACCTATAAGCCAGAAACTTAAAAATATTTTTTAAATTTTTATTTCTTTGTAAACGTTACTATTAAATAAAATGTTGAAACGTGAATTATAATTTTATATAAAAATTGTTTAAAGATTATAAAAATTGATTTGTATTGTAAGAATATTTTTTCTCAGAAAATTAAAATACAATATTTGCAGATAAGAGTTAAATTTGTATTTAATTTTGTAAATTATTAACAATTATTATTAAATTATTTGATATGCTTTGTATTATTTCAGAATTTGAATATTTTTTTTAAATAAAATTAATTATGTTAAAAATTTTGTTTTATATTAAAATAACTTAAATAATTTTCTTATTAATAAATATATAATGTTTTTAATTTGTATTTTATTAAATTTATCAATTACTTAAATAATTTGAAACTTTTTTTTATGTTAATCAATAAATTTTAAAGAAATACATTATTTGTTCTAATGTAATATATTATATGTTAAAGAATCAATACTTTTGAATTTTTCTGCATAAATATAATTTCTAAAATTGAATGATATATGTTTACAAAAATGTTTCTAAAATTACAAAATTTTAAACGTACTGTTAAAAAATTATTTAATATTATAAGGAATTTATGTGAATAGTTTAATTTTTATTATATCTAATTCTTTACAAATATTACGATTTATATCATTTTTTTTACATAATTTTGAAAATGTATATAATTTTTATTGTCTAATTCCACTATTGTTAAAAATTATATTTCTTATTTTAATATAAGATCACTTTACTCTAGAGTGTTATAATATTTTATGATTATTCCATAATGGAATTCACTTAATAATCACCTTATGTAAGTGAATAAAATAAAGTTTTAACATTGTAATATGAATAAGTGTTTGTTTAAATTCATTAATTATTTTAATTTATGAAATTTTAATTTTTTTTTGTTTTTCATTCATATGTTAAAATTTGTTTGAAGAAACATTTTTTTTCTTCATAAATATTATACATGATTAATCGAATGTTAAGACATTTTTGTTACAATTATAAATTATTATGGTCACTTTCTAAATTGAATTCATTTAGAAATATATTATTGCTGATAATTATTTATAATATTAACTTATAATTAACATAATTTCAGTGTTTTCATTTTACATATATCTAATACATAGTTGCTTATATAATTTTTTAATAATATTTATGTTACCTTATTTATATATTTTTATTATATTTTATAGCCAAAAGAATCATGAATAATTTAATATTGTTAATGTAAATATAATGATATGTAAGTATTACGTTTTTATCATTTATAACTTTTTATGTGTATGCATTTTATCTATTTTTTTATTTATTGTTCAATGTTTCATTTATAAAATAATGTTATTATTAATTTTCAAATAGCTAATAATACGCTTATATGAAATAAAATAAATTGATGAAAATTATTTTGTAATGTTTTAATGATAGAATTCTAATGTAAGATAATTTTGTGTAATAATAAAGATATTATGCATGAATATTATAAATTTTTAATATATTTTGTTTATTTTTAATTGTTCTTTGTTTTTTGCTATCCTTTTTGAAACTGAATGGACCTTAAAGCCACAAACCTGAGAATATTATTTTAATATTTATTTCTTTTGTTAATGTTACTATTAAATAAAATGTTTAAATATGAATTACAATTGTATAGAAAAATTGTTTAAAGATTATAAAAATGTATCTGTATTGTAAAAAAATATATTTATTTTAAAGTAAAAGACAATATTGCCAGGTAGTAGTTAAATTTCTCATTTAATTTGTTACATTATGAGCAATTATTATTAATTTACGTGATATGCTTAATATTATTTACGAATTTTTAATATTTTTTCAAATAAAATTAATTATGTTGAAATTGTTGTTTTATATTAAAATAAGTTTAATAATTTATTTATTAATAAATGAATAGTGTTATTAATTTGTAATTTTATCAAATGTATTAATTATTTTTAAAGAAATTGATTATATTAAAGAAAAAAGGCTGATTTGTCTTAAATAATATGAAAGATTTGATTTCTTATGTTCATTATGCATTTTTAAAGAAGTACGTTATTTATTCTAAATTAATATATTATATTGTAAATAATCAATAAATTTTAATTGTTATACATAAATATAGTTTCTAAACTTGAATAATATATTTTTACAACCATTTTTATAAAATTAGAAAATTTGAAACGTACTGTTGAAAATTTTTTCTTTTAATTATAAGAAAGCTATGTGAATAGTTCAATTTTTATTATACGTTATTCTTTACAAATATTATGATTTATATAATATTTTTGACATAATTTTGAAAACGTATATAATTCTTATTTCATAATTCGATTATTGTTAAAAATTATGTTATTTATTTCAATATAAAATAACCTTACTCTAAATTGTCATAATATTTTATGATTATTCCATAATTGAATTCAGTTAATAATTACGTGATGTAAGTAAATAAAATAAAGTTTCAACATTGTAATATGAATAAGTGTTTGTTTAAATTCATCAATTATTTTAATTTATGAAATTTTAATTTTTTGTTGTTTTCATTCATATGTTAAATTTCGTCTGAACAAACATTGTTTTTCTGCATTCATATTATAGATGATTAATCGAATGTTAGGACACTTTTTGTTACAATTATAAATTATAATGGTCAATTTTTGAATTCAAATCATTTAGAAATATATTTTTGCTTATAATTATTTATAATATTAACTTATAATTAACATAATTTCAGTGTTTTCATTTTACATATATCTAATAAATAGTTGTTTATATAATTTTTTTATAATATTTATGTTACCTTATTTATATATTTTTATTATATTTTATAGCCAAAAGAATCATGAATAATTTAATATTGTTAATGTAAATATAATGATATGTAAGTATTACGTTTTTCTCATTTATAACTTTTTATGTGTATGAATATTTTCTATTTTGTTGAAATTGATTATATTAAAGAAAAAAGGCTGATTTGTCTTAAATAATATGAAAGATTTTATTTCTTATGTTCATTATGCATTTTCAAAGAAATACGTTATTTATTCTAAATTAATATATTATATGGTAAGGAATCAATGAATGTTAATTGTCATACATAAATATAATTTCTAAATCTGAATAATATATTTTTACATCAATTTTTATAAAATTAGAAATTTTGAAACGAACTGTTAAAAATTTTGTTTTTCAATTATAAGGAAGTTATGTGAATAGTTCAATTTTTATTATATGTAATTCTTTACAAATATTATGATTTATATAATGTTTTTGACAGAATTTTGAAAACGTATATAATTCTTATTTTATAATTCAATTATTGTTAAAAATTATGTTCTTTATTTCAATATAAAAAAACCTTACTCTACATTGTCATAATATTTTATGATTATTTTATAATTGAATGCAGTTAATAATTACGTAATGTAAGTAAATAAAATAAAATTTGAATATTGTAATATGAATAAGTGTTTCTTTCAATTCATCAATTATTTTAATTTATGAATTTTTAATTTTTTGATGTTTTTCATTCATATGTTGAAATTCGTATCAACAAACATTGTTTTTTTTTTCATTAATATTATGCATAATTAATTGAATGTTAATACATTTTTTTATTTTTATAAATTATAATGGTTACTTTATAAATTAAAATCATTCAGAACTATGTAATTGTTGATCATTATTTATAATATTCACTTACAATGAATATAATTTCAGAGTTTTTATTTTACATACATTTAATAAATCATTGTTTTATAATATTAATGTTACCTTAATCATATATTTTTATTATATTTTATAGCCAAAAAAAATCATGAATAATTTAATATTGTTAATGCAAATAAAATAAAATGTTACTATTATGTTTTATCATTTATAACTTTTTATGTCTATGAAATTTTATAGTTCCTGTTTTATTGTTCAATGTTTCATTTAGCAAATTATTTTATTATTAATTTTAAATATGGAAAAAGTACTATTATATGAAATGAATTAAATGGATAATGCTTGAAGATTATGAAAATTATATAATTTTATTTATTAATAAATGAATAATGTTATTAAATTGTAATTTTATTTAATGTATTAAATATATTTAAATAAATCGATTATATTAAATAAACAAGGCTGATTTGACTTAAATAATATAAAAGATTTATTTTCTTATGTTCCTATATGTATGAATTACATATTTTTTTCTACGTTGATATATTATATGGTTTCTAATTCATACGTTTTAATTTTTCTACATAAACATAATTTATAAATTTGAATAATACATTTTAACAACAATTTTTCCAAAAGTCGAACATTTTAAATGTACTGTTAATAAATAATATTTTAAATTATAAGGAAGTTATATGAATAGTTTTATTTTTTTTATATGTAATTCTTGACCAATATTATGATTTATATAATGTTTTGCCAGAATTTGGAAAATATATACAATTCTTATTTTATAAATCAATTATTGTTAAAAATTATGTTCCTTATTTCAATGTAAAATATAATTTTACTGTAAAGTGTCATAATATTTTATGTTTATTCCTTCATTTAATTCACTTAAAAATCACGTAATGTAAGTGAATGAAATGAAACGTTAACATTGTAATATTAATAAGTGTTTTTTTCAAGTAAGCAATTATGTTAATTTATGAAACTTAATTTTTTTTTCTTAATTAATATTATGCATGATTACTCGAATGTTATGACATTTTTTTTACAATTATAAATTATAATTGTTACTTTATAAATTTAAGTTATTCATAAATATGTAATTGTTTCACATATATCTAATAAATTGTTATTTACCTAATTTTTTAATAATATTATTCTAACCTTATAGATATATATA
>CAKNWT010315355.1:0-15243 GCA_932066315.1 Andricus coriarius
TGCATCTTTGTAACCTGTGAATTTTCAGTGATTAATTCTAATCTGAATAAATTCGCCGAATCTGTATATCTGTAACAATCTGTAACATCAGAAATTTGTTAACTAATTACCCTGGTCGACAAAAATAACATCAATATTCTAAAACATATGTTACAAACGCTTATAATCTCTTTAATTTTTTACTTTAGATTGGGCCTTCCTGTTTGAAGGATCTTTGTAATAAATGTTCTGTTTCCCCAAAAGACAAAACATTTTCTAACTGCTAATTCTGGGTTTTTCAAATTAAATCTTTTTCTAATCATTTATTTGCTTAGTGTCACATGGCCAACCTTCTTGAATAAATCTGATTACTTTACATAATTCGTAATCTTTTAATGTTTTTGAGCTACTTTTCACAAATCTGGACCCGAAATTCTCTCTTCAACATAATTCAAGATAACAAATTATTTTTCATGGATTATTGAAGTATTAAAACTGCCATATTCAGTAATGGAACAAATTAAAATTTTAAAGGTTTGTGATCAGTTAATAATTATTTTGACTTTATAAACATATTGATAAAATTTCCTAAATCGAAATACAATACCACTTGGCCCTTTATATATTATTGTACGGTGCAGTTAGCTGATAATCCATATGGACTTGCATCGCAAGCAAGTACTAGTTTTGTATTTGAATCATATAAAAATAATACCCCATACGAAATTATTTGGTCTTTCAATTAACGAAACGCTATCGAGCACTCACCCTTGCATTCCCACAAAGATTTTAAATATCTACATATGTCTGTAATAAACACGGCATAATGATTAACGAGCGCTAAAAATGCTTAAAATAATTTGTGATTTGTTGGTTCTGGTAAATCACGAACGACTTTAATCTTAGATCTTGAAGGATACAATCCACGTTCACTTAGAGAATAACCTAGAATTTCAATTTCTTTATCAAAATAATCAAATTTTCTTGGATTAACTTTGATATTCACTGATTCGAATCTACGAAAAGTTCCAGTTTTTTCTTTAATTTTCGGTGAAAAAAGGTCCTCTTTCGCTCCGCTGGGAATTGAACCCAAGTCTTCCGATTGACGATTGGGTGCTCTACCCACGAAGCCACTCAAGGGATCGAGAGAATAATATTTTTCCACAGATACGCTATATGGTGCATGATGTTCTTGAATCGCAAGTTCAGAGAATATTCTTGCACAAACCGTGAAATAAGAATCAACTGTATCGATCTAAGGTGGCCCTTTAATTTTCTCCGACTAGATGGAATTATAAATTTTAATTTTTAATTTTTTTATTAATATTCTATGATAATTAAATCTGGGATCGATTTCCAGCGGATCGAAAGATGATTATCTGAACTTGTGAATGTTTAAAAAATGAATTTGTGTATTTCGTGAATATGTGTGGCTATTTTATTGAATTTTATCTAAATCTATTTTAGTAGTCGAATCTCATTTTAGCAGATTTTTTAACTAATAAATTCGACCTCTCGTGATCTTTGACCTCTCGATAAATCGTAGTAATCTTATGCCAGTAACAATTCTTATTCGTTTCCTATTTTTAAATCATAATATTCTATTGCTCTCGATAGTACCTTTAACCCTTTACTAACTTCCACTCGTCTTTTTTCATTTCCATTCAAATTATATGATTTTTAATTTTCAGAAAATTTAAATTAATTATAAATGGGGCCTGAACAGGGAGTAGAGAGATAGAAGTATTATCATCTTTATTTCGTGCACGTATTTTTTTGAGTACTTTCATATAAATATTTTCGTTCATTATGATTCATGACTCCAACTAATACAACATCGAGTGGTGGTTCATCAGTAGAAGTCAAATATTTAGCGTTCCTCGAAATTTTACGTTCGAGATGACCGAGTCGTGACGCCAGTAGTTAATGATATTTTTTAGGTGCAGATACTCACTGTCGCCTCAGAAACTGAAAATTCTTTTCATTTAGGCTTTATTAAAAAAAATTATCAATTGAATTGAAATTCTGAATCATTTAATTATAACCAAGATGTTGAAAATATGTCAAGATTATCAGAGAATAAAATAAATAATGTAATAAACGGGTTTGATGGTGCAACAATCCACATTCATCAAAACGATTTACACTAAGATCTCGTTAAAAATATTTCCACTGATAACGATTTGCGTATATTCTCACTACCCTGTTAGAAAGGTTCATTTTTTACTGATCTGAAGAATGGAAAAGTGCAAACGTCTAGTAAAGAATCCAAGGGTGAATTTCAGTTTGATCGTGTAGACAATGTATTTAATAAATCGTATTCAAAAATATTGCCTTCAGATAAAGTCTATGGAAATATCGTATTTGGAAAAGATTTTGATGTATCAAACCTCAAAAAAAAATTTTCGGGTTTCTTGGACGGTATCCGATTGATTGCAGTTTCACTTACGGAATTCGATGATCGAGAAAAGGAGATCTTTATAGACAAAATGTTCCAATTTGAGAGACTTTTCATAACGAAGGATGTGAGTCCTGGTGTTTACCGAGAGTATCGTCAACGTGAACCTCCATAATACTGTAGTCAAAAAACTTACCCAGTCCCCTTTGTCTATATAGAAAAAGTTGATTAGGAAGTCTAGAAAATGCTTAAATGTGCGATGATTGAGCCGTTCGACAGTCCATATTGGAATTCACTCATAATACCTTTGAGCAGAGACTCTCGAAAATTCACTGCATTTCTTCATCGTTCACGAATGTGTCAGTTTTGTCTTATACCAATCAGTATCAAAACTGCGGGCTTGGCTTTCCTGAAGGCAATGAATTTAGCATCGCCAAACCAATTTAACGATTCTTTGACTCTTTATATTAATGATTTGTTAATAGCTGCTCCCGGTTCGCCGTCTGATTATTTTAATAAATTGATCGAAATATTTGAAATCGTGCAGAAAACCAAAATGAGTAAATTAGTACGTTCCGAGTGATCACACGCCACTGAAACAATTCCTCGGAGTGTGCACGTATTCTCGGCAATTCAGCATACGTCCTTTTCCTTTTCTCCCGAGCTTGAGTTAAAGTTACTTACCTTACTCGGTTAAAGTTAAGCTTTGAGCCCAAGAGCGTTTTGGCCTGTCTGCAACCAGAGATCAAATCCCACTCATTCTGATGTTCCTCAGTCAGCCAACTGTTGATTTCTTCCTGCTAGTTTGGCTAGCCTATCCAATATCTCATTGCCCTTGATACCGCTGTGTCAGGGATCTATAGCAGAGTAACTCGGTTTTCCGTCGCTAGCATATTTAGTGCCTCGAAGCCCTCCCATACTAATAGCGACGTGGTCGTTGTTCCATTCAAGGCCAATATAGCAGCCCTGCTGTCTGAGCAGATTCGGATGTTTCTTTTGTTGTCATACTCCTTTGCCTTGTTGGCGCACTACAGTATGGCCATAATCTCAGATTGTAGAACTGTGGCGTACGACTCTGAGGTGCTGTCCCTACTTCTCCAAACCTTGAAAAGCCCGGAAAATGTGCCTTGATTACGTGAGCCAAGGTGTCCTCGTCTGACTCTGAGTAACCCCCGCCAGGTAATTTCAGAGTGCCGAGAATAGCGTCCGGATTTCGAGAAAGCAGCTTATCCAGTCTAGCCGTCTCAGCTCCCTTCTCGATGTCTGTGCAAAAGTTGGTCCAGCTCTCTTGCTTTGCCTTACGTATTGCACCCCTGTATTCATCCTTCATCGTTGTGAGTGAGGTCCATAGTTCCTTCGTTTTGCCATTACCGGCACGTCTGAACCTCTCTCTGGTTTCCCTGCAAAGCTCTTCGAGTTTCGCATTCCACCAGTGTGTCTTCCCAGCTTTTCGGACTCGTGTAGGTCGACAATTACTTTCATAAGTAGCTTTGATGGCTTCCGTGAAAGTGTAGGCTGCCATCTCCAGGGTATACCCGTCTCGAATTGACCTGGGAACCTGTGAAAGTACACATCTTAGCTCCGTGGAAAACTGATCCCAGTCCGTTCTTCTTGGATTTCTGACCCACTTGGGCCAGCAGGTATAATGGATTCCAACACGAACTCTATCTGTGATTGATCTGAGAGAGTGGGTTCATCTGAGACTCTCCACCTCTTGATGTTATCTCTAAAAAATACTGGTACAGAGAGTGATGTCAATGACTTCCTCCCTGACCGAGTTACGGAACGTCGGGGTGTTCCCCGTGTTAAGAATATCTAAATTAGTGGTGATTAGGTATTCCAGTAAGCCATTACCTCTTGAGTTGACCTCCGTTCTGTCCCACAAAGTATGGTGGGAATTAGCATCGCATCCCAACAGTAGAGGAATACCCCTTACCTTGCAATATTTCACTAGTGTACATACTTCAACTGGTGGGTTAGTATCGCTGTCATACGGAAAGTAAGCCGATCCCAGAACTAGCCTTCCTATTCCTTTAAAGTCCGTGGCTATCACCATCAGGTCTCTCGAACATAGCTCAAGCAGCGGGACAGCGTTAACTCCCTTTGTCAGTATGCAGGCCCTCTTCCTGAGGCCTATCGTGCCTGACGATTCGCCAGGACGCTGTCTTGAGTAAGGGGTTGAAACCCTCCAGCCGTTGAAGTTCCTCAGACGGTTCTTCCGGCTTACCCGGGAACCACGCCGTAGCTCTCACCATTTTCTGGAGCAACTCAACTCCACCCACCTTAAGCGCTGCACCTTCCCACGGTTTTGTCTTGACCACTGCTTTGAGTAGCCAAGCCTTCAGGTAGCCTCCGTGAACAGCTCATACCGCTCCGCAGTGAGCATTGAGTCCGGGTAATTGCCATCGGCCACTACCATCGTCAGGGGGTTAATCCTCTGAGCGGCCGTCAGTCCAGCTGCCGACGACTCTCTGTTCGTCGGCTGCTGGGCCGCTTTGTGCCTCTTCAGAGTCTTAGCCACCCCCGGTGGAGTATTCTCTGAGCCTCTACCTCTCTTCTGGACCTCAGTGCTGGATGTCGCCCCTGTAGCTGCCGACGTTCCAGCTGCCGCAGCTGCTCTGCTAGCCTACTGCGCTGACCTCTTCAGTCTCCTTTTCGGGGAACCGTTGAGCCGTTTCTTTTTGTTGGGGGACTGATTGGCCTCTCCCGTTACCATAGCCTCGCTCAGAGGGACCGTGAATCCTTCAGCTCCCGAGGGAGCTGGGGCACAACAGCCACCTGACTTTGGCTTGCCGGAGAGACAAATGGAGAGGAAAGGGTCATGTTAGACCCTTTGAGGCCCCCCTTCCGCCACCTTCCTTCTTCCTTCCTTCGAATATTGGTTTGATTTTGCGTGTTTCATTTTGATCCCACAAGTAGCTAGGGACCTAAAAGTTCCGCCCCTGCAGAGCCCCATATGCAGGGCTAAAACTGAATACTCGGGGAGGTCGTCCGGTGTCCCCGAGATGCCGTTAAGAAACTTTCGTAACCCCTAGGTGTCAAAGTGCCACAAGCACGGTCACTCTACGCTCACGGCTTAGGGGGGTGGTCACATTGAGTAGGACACTCAATGTTCAAATATCTGCTTGCAGACCACCATAACAAACGTAGGGCTGTTTCTTGGTCGCAATGCGGGCCGCAGGTCATTCCTGTCCCGATTTCAAAGCTGTAAATCGGTCCGGGAGGGACCTCGACCCAGGGATCCAGAAGGCCCGTGTTAGTTAGGCTCTTTCGCCTTTCTACCATGCCGTAACCACGCATACCAGGAGAGCCAGTTTATAGAGATCATTTTCCTCTCATCCAGGAGAGCCCGTTTATAGGGATCATTTCATTCATGTCCATACGCATGCAGGCCGAGGTCCTTTTGACCCCCATGTCCCACACGCTTAAGCCTCCCCACCGACTACAAGGTGTTACAGCCCCTAGGGAAGGATCGAATCTTATCATTCACGAGAAAGCAACCTTTTTCAATTATAAAACCATGCCCCGTACCTCATTTTCGTACTTCTGATTTTAGCTAGCGGGAAAATAATGGGAAATTATATTTCCGGTACGCCTTAACCTCATTAATATCGTTTGTTACGTTCAGTTTATAATTTGAGATTTAGAATTCTAGTTTTAGATTCCTTATGAGATTTCGCTCGTTCATCGTTATTTTCGTGTTTTTGACCCAAGAAAGGTCTGGCGTCCAGCATAATTTGGGTTGATCAAATTAATTCGCTGAAGGTGTATTAATGCTTCTTTCACAAAAAAGGATGAATATTACAATCTAAACTTTCTATACTCTGCAACAGTATTCAACTGTCTGAAATTTTTTATTCAAATGACCAACAACCAAATATTTTAAACCATTGCCTTCCAATGAATGTTGGGTTTTCATCTTTCATTGTGTAACGATTAAGATATGCCTGCTTTCCTTTAAATTGGGCTTTCAGATTGTTCACCATTCCAATTGGATGCAATTCGAATTTACCGTAACTTTTTAATTGCAAATCGCATTTTTGTAATTTACTATTAGGAAAAAATTTCTTTTCACTACTTGCAGGCATTAGGGTTACAAAAGTACCAGTATCGATTTCCATATTAACTTTTTTCAACCAATATACATTGGTCGCTGCTCAATCTTCGATCGCCTGACTCTTGCACTTTGTGCACGCTGGGTCTCTCTGTTTAGACGAACGTGCTCTTCCTATATGTCCTTTTCTCTTACAGAAGTTACATGTTTTCGAATTATGTTTGCAATCCTCCGCAAAGCGATTATTTTCCATACCAGTGCATTAACATATAAATTTGCTTCAACTCGAACAATTTTGCTGTCTTTTTTATTGCTATATAGGGTTAGGAGCTGAACCTCGGCTTATCTCTGGTTGATTATTATTTGTTCTTTAACTGAAATTATTATCCATTTTATATTTCTTATCACGATTGCAAATTCCATATCTTTCCGACTCTGTGGTGGAATTTTAATATACATTTGGGCTATGTCTGTTTCAGATTACTTACCGCTGCTTCCCTTCTGGTTGCCAGTTTGACCGCTTTGTCAAAGGTCCAATTTTCTTCACTGAATAAAGCTACTCTTGTCCCATAATAGCGAATTCCACATACGATATGATCTCTAAGAGCCGTACGTATGTCTGCGAAATTACAACGCAATGATAACTTTTTTAGTCTTGCAATAAATTTCGTGACCGTTTCAGTAGTTGCCTGTTTTCATGGTTGAAATTTACAGTTCTCCATACTTTTACCGTGTTTAGCGTTAAGGTGATTTTTTACGGTTTCGAATATTTGCAAAAATGTCTTGTCTGTAGGTTCAGCTAGAGCACGCAAATCGCGGATCAGTTTTTAAGTATCCGCACCTATTTTAGTTAAGAGCAATGTTACTTGTTGATTATCCAGTACGTTTCCGACAACAAAATATAGTTCCATCCTTTCGATGCACGTGTCCTAAATCGTCTTTATCTACATTAAATTCAAATTTATCCATTTATTTCGACACTTTTTAATTTAAAGTTTAAATACTTTTTATTACACGCACTACCTTATTTTCACTCAAGCCAACCGATCCGCCCTCACTATCTTTGTATTCTGATTTTGCTATACGTTCCACTTTTTCCGTTATTTCACGCACCTATGTCACTAATATTTTTCCAAGTTCGTTTAATATTAACAATAAATTTAATTCATCACTCGTATACTCTTTAAGCTTTGCTATTAATTGTTCCTTACGAAGCCTGCACATCCCCGACACACCACTGCTTATTTCCGTACCGATACTTTTGCTCGTGGCCTGTCGTGGACCAACTAAGTTGACTCAGACGATGACTCATCCCCTCTCCATTCATACTTATATACTTAAGTATACTCCACAAATTCACGATGATTTTTTTATAACTACTAATTGTGTCTAAAGTAATAATTTTAAACACACAACTTTTGTTTAAGGCAATAATCAGTGGAGCACAAAATGCATGGATGATTTCACAGAAGAACAAATCGGAAGAAACGTTCTGGACAAAGTTGACCCTTCTACAAGTTTACTCATTGAATCACTTTTGCAGCAACTATGCACAATGCTGGAAAAGCGACAATCTCGCAGGAAGAAACTCTACATTGGTATATTGATAAATTTATACTTAGTATTTGTAGAAAAAACACAGATAACATGAATCTGAACTGACCGATAATTCGTAATTTTTTGGAATATGATTCACGTTATTATTTCTCTGGTAATTTTTTCCCGTGTTAACCGGGGGTTCATCTTAAACCATCTAAACCCACTCTAATCCTAAAATATTACTGGAATTATGAATAGATCTAGAATAAAGGATATACCTCAGGATTAAATGTGCGTGTAGTACGTATTAAAAAATGCATTGAACGTCCGTGTATGTTCTCCCAATTAATAATACTAGTGAATAAAATGCTATCTATGCGGTGCCTATATGGTACCTATTTCTGAAGTAGTTCTTCGTGCTGAATAAAAGTCCAGCTTTCACTGTTTGCCTACACGTCAGTTTTTTGACTCAAATACCCAGCTGAATATTACATTCATATTATTCAAATAGTGATGCATATTAAACCCTTTACTAGGTACAGCCCTCCATGTTGTGTGCTGCCACCTATGTATGTTGTTTCCTTTGTTCAATGTTGTCTCCAACGGGAACTTTACAGGTACTCGAAAATCATCGCGTTAGATCGTTAATTGCCTATTCTAATAAAGCGTCGTTTATAGTAATTGGGTTATATTACCTACTTTCAGCGCAATTCATTCTCCACTTTCTGCAGGTTTTGAGCTTAATTCGTCGCGTTCGCGATCGGAATTCAAAATGGCTAGTAACGAAATTGTGCCAGAAATATTCTTTTTCAGTTCGATAGAAAGCGTGCGGACCTTAGAAACTTTCGCGAAATGAGTTTCACGCATTCGATGGGTATCAAAGCTGTAGGAAAGGATAACTTCGATACGTGGAAGCTTCAAATAAAAGCATTACTAGTAGAGAATGATGCTTGGGAGTATGTCAGCTGCGAGAAGGTAAATCCTGAGATCGTCTAAGGAAATGAGAATGCTTAAGAGTCTAGGTTTTGAGCCGTCAACTTTTTTGTAAATTTATGAATAAATATACTGTTACAACATATTGTAGTTGTCTCTGATAACACTTCTTCTCGAGACAAAGCCACCTCCTGAGCTCATGCTTTTAATTTTTCAAAATGCATCACATGACTTCTCTTGAATTTACTAGAATTCACTTGGAATTAACTTTGATAGAAATTGCAGTATATGAAGAAGAAAATAAAGCAAAATAAATCAAAAATATAGAATTCTAGAACAATTGTTCACCATGAATAAGCATAAACTGTGAAATTTTTAAACTTACACAAAAATCTAGGATTCCTATAATGTATATTGCGAACAAGAAATCGAAAAAGTGCAAATTCTGAAAAATCCAACGACACGAGAAACAACTGCAAATGAAGCTCAGGACACGTGGGACGATAAAAATCTGAAGGCAATGAACTACATATATTGCAGCATCACAAACGAGCAGCTAGAAGTTGTTGGAGATGAATATTCAGCCTACAATATTATAAAAAAAATTTGACCAGATGTACATGAAAGAATCGTCAGCATTACATATATGCTAAAGAAACAAAACTTGATAGGATGACACTCAAGGATTACGACGACTCAAGCTCATTTTTTCTGTTTTGAAAAATTAATCAACGAACGTAAGAGCGCTGGAGGACAAATCAGCGAACGAGAGAAACTGGATTACATGCTGAAAATCTACCGAATTCGCACAGTTACATAAGAGATTTGATCCACGCGTTGAAATACAGTGATAAAAAGTGTGAATTTGTGAAAAATAAAGTAAGCATTAGGGAGATGAAAAGTCAGAGTGATTCGAATAAAAAGAAGACGAGTGCATTCAAAACTGAAAAGAAATTGACGTGCTTTGAGTGCGGAAAACCTGAAAATATTAAGAGAGATTGTTGGAGTAAGCGGCAGAGCGGATCCGGCATCAGAGCTGCAGGAGCAGCACCATGAAAAGGAGGTGCTCGCCAGCAGATACAACAAAATTTACTTAGCTTTGCGAAAGTGATTAATGAAAATAAAATTATATTGATTGGCGAAACTTCTAAAATTTACAATAGCTTGGGTGATTTGATCGGAATCGCTCATAAAGAAAATGGATTGTATTTAATAAATAGCTACGTAGATAGAAAAGAGTCGCGCGCAAGAAACGTAGCAACAATGACGCAAAAATTAAAATATCACATAATTTTAGGACATGCGAATTTCAATTATCTAACTATGATGAGTAAGGATAAATTAGTTGAAGGTTTACCGGAAAATTTTGAATCAATATTTCTGAGTTGCGGGACGTGTTTACAAAATAAAATGAAAAATTTACCATTTAAGAATAATAGAAGCAGATCGAGTGAGATTTTGGAATTGATCCATACAGATTTGAATGGGCCTCATAATACTACCGGATACGATGGATCGAAATATTCTTTGACATTTATTGACGATTGTAGCAAATGCGCGTTAGTTTACACAATACAATCAAAAAGCAATGTGCAAAACTGTTTTGGAGATAACGTAAATAAAGTCAAGAGTTTAACTAGAAAAAAGATTAAAAAATTAAGATGTGATAATAGACGCGAGTATATTAACAAAGAGATGGACAATTTGGCTAGTGAAAAAGGGATTACACAGGACCACAAAATCTAAACCCTTGCAACACGGACCAGACTAGGTGGGTCTTATATTTTCGGGGTCGCTGAATACAACTCCGTTGTCCGCTTGGTCCCATCAGGCCAGTTCAAGGTCAAACGTACAAAATTCATGGCTAACCAATTAATGCAGGGTACTCATAGGTATTCCGGGTCGCTGAATTCAAATCCGTCGTCCGTTTGGTCCCATCAGGTCAGCGGCAAGGTCAATTCAAGGTCAAACCTACAAAAATCATCGTCAACCAAATAAATCAGGGTACCTATAGGTTTTCGGGGTCGCTGAATTCGAATCCGTTGTCAAGGTCAGTTCAAGGTCAAACTTGAAAAATGTATCGCTAAACAATTGAGCCAGGGTACCTATAGGTCTTCAGGATGGCTGAATTCAAATCCGCTTTCCGTTTGGTCCCATCAGGTCAGGTCCAAGGTCAATTGAAGGTCAAACCTACAAAATTCATCGCCAACCAAATAAGTGAGGGTACCTAAAGGTTTTCGGGGTCGCTGAATTCGAATCCGTTTTCCGTTTGGTCCCAACAGGTCAGGTCCAAGGTCAATTAAAGGTCAAACCTACAAAATTCATCGCCAACGAAATAAGTCAGGGCACCTATAGGTTTTCGGTGTCGCTGAATTCGAATACGTTGTCCGTTTGGTCCCATCAGGTCTGGGTTAATGTCAATTCAAGGTCAAACCAATAAAATTCATTGCTAACCAAATAAGTCAAGGTACCTATAGGTTCTCGGGATCGCTGAATTCGTATCAGCCGTTGTCCCTTTGGCCCTATAAAGTCAGGGTCAAGGTCAGTTCAAGATCCAACTTACAAAATTCATTGCTAATCAATTAAGTTAGGGTACCTATAGGTTTTCGGGGTCGCTGAATTCAAATACGTTGTCTGTTTGGTCTCATCATGTCAGGGCCAAGGTCGATTCAAGGTCAAACTAAACGGACAACGGATTTGAATTCAGCGAACCCGAAAACCAATATGTACCCTGACTTATTTGTTTAGCGATGAATTTTGTAGTTTTGTCCTTGAGTCTGACCTGATGGAACCAAACGGACAATGGACTTGAAAACAGCGACCCCGAAAACCTATAGATGCCCTGACTTGTTTGGTTAGCGATGAATTTTGTAGGTTTGACCTTGAATAGACATTGACCCTGACTTGATGGGACTAAACGGACAACGGAATCGAATTCAACGACCCCGAAAATATAAGACCCATCTAGTCTGATCCATGTTGCAAGGGTTTAGATTTTGTGGCCCTGTGTTATTATACAGGGTGTTTTTTTAAACTTGAGACATCAAAATATCTCAAGAAATACGCATCCTATGAAAAAATATCCGAAATAAAACCTTTTTTTTTTCGGGGGGAAAACCACCTTAAACAAATTTACCCCCCCCCCCCCCCTTCCAGGAGGCAGGGGTTGAGGTGGGGTAAATTTTATTCAAAGTCGCTTTTCTCCTCGAAATTAACAAGTTTTTATTACGGATATTTGTTTCATAGGATGCGTATGATTTTAAGATATTTCGATGTCTCAAGTTTTAAAAAAAACTGTATAGCCATGCCCACCGTACGTGCATGAGCTAAATGGAACAGCTGAGCGGTACAATAGGAGGTTTATGGTCTCAGCAAGATGTTTATTACAAGATTTGATGTTGCGTAAAATATACTGGCATGAAGTGGTAAAAACCGCGGCGTATTTGAAAAATAGAGTAATTGCAAACACCGTGAAAAATAAAGCCCCGCTTGAAATATTTTTTGGAAAGAAACCAAATATTAACAATTTGAGACTGTACGGAAGTAAAGTATTTGTTAGAGTACCTGAAATCAAGCGCGATTCGATATGGGACAGAGAGGCTGACTTAGCAATACTTGTAGGGTATGAAAACGTCGGTCATAGAGTTCTAATAAATGAGAACATCACAGTAGCGAGACACGTAGATATTATTGAAGATGATCAAAACTTAGTAGGGTTCACAGGTGAGGACGAAAGTGACGATGAATCTGTAAAAACTGTGGAAGAAAAATTAATGGCCGAAGCAAATGAAAATGTAGTGAATTATGTAAAAATCGAAAAGACCAAAAATAAAAAAAATAGAAAATTAAGTGATAGATCTGAGGAATCGATTGATGATTTGAAAAATCACATAAGAAGGTCAACTCGCGAAACATAGAGACCAGAGAGAAAGGGTAAAAATTCTTTGAGTACAAATTGCATTTATGTTAGCATTATTAGTGCACATAGTCCAAATAACTTTTGAAGAAGCTCTAAGAAGCGATGGCTATGATTTATGGAAAGAGGCAATGGATCGCGAAATAAACTGTCTCAATAAAAACAAAACCTGGAAGCTAGTCAAAAAAACAAAGAATAAAAGGATCTTAGACCTAAAATGGATATTTACGAATAAACCAGATAACAGAAAGAAAGCGAGATTAGTTGTACGTTGATTTCAACAAACGGAAGTACTGGAAGATGTGTACTATCCAGTAGCGAAAATACAGACATTGAAATTATTATTAGCCTATTGTTGACAGTTTAAGATCCAAATTTAAAAAATGGATGTAGAGACAACTTTTTTAAACGGTAACATAAAATCTGAAGTGTATGTGAAACAGCGTACAGGTTATAATGATGGAACGGAAAGAGTATGTAAACTGGAAAAAGCGTTGTATGGATTGCGTGAAAGTCCGAGAGCGTGGTACAAATGTTTCGACGAGTATATACGAGTAAGTAAAGTGGGATTTATTAGAAGTGAAACCAATTACTGTCTGTATTTGAAACATGAAAGAGATGAAACAATATTTTTAATTCTGTTTGTAGACGATTTACTGATTTGTGGAAAGAAAAAATAAGGATTGGCGAAATATAAATTAAATTATCGATTAGATTTTCTATGAAAGATCTAGGTGAAATAAAATCTTATCTGAGAATTAATATCGATTATGATAGCAAAAAAGGTATAATGCCATTAGACCAAACTGCATACATAAAATCATTAGCGAGAAAATATAATGTTATGGATACAAAATTATATTGTACCCCAATGGAGCAAAACTTAAGTCTGGATCCTACGCAGGCAGCATCACATGATATTAGGTACAGAAATTTTATCGGAGCCCTATTATACATCAGTATCGGAACGAGAGTAGATATAAGTTATAGTGTGAATTATCTCAGTCGATTTCAAAATAGTTACTACGAAACTCACTATAAATATGCTTTGAGGGTATTAAAGTATTTGTATTTAACAAAAGACTTTATGCTGATTTATAAGAGAAATTTATGTGCAGAAATATTGGATTGTTTTGTTGATGCTGACTGGGCAGGTAACAAAATGGATAGAAAATCAACGACTGGATTTGTAATAAGATATTTTGATAATGTAATTTACTGGAAAGCGCAAAAGCAGGGCAGTGTGACAAAATCTTCAACCGCCGCTGAGTACATTGGATTGTCAGAGTCAGTAAAAGAAATCAAAGTGATTCTAAATTTTTTGGAAGACTTTAATTTAAATATAGAAAATCCAATAAAAATATACGAGGATAACTCTGGAGCCATCGCTATCGCGAAATTTGGAATCTTAACAAAAAATTCAAAGTAAATCAAAGTACACTACCATTTTGTTAACAAGTGTTACGAGAATGGAGTTATTGAAATTATAAAAGTAAAATCTGAGAATAACGTAGCAGATCTGTTAACGAAGGCCCTAGGTAAAAACAAGTTTGAAAAATTTAGAAGAATGCTGAGAATAATTGAAGTTGTTTAAAAAGTTTGTAACTTTACTAAATATTGAAAATGCAAAAGAAGCATGTATTCAAGAAGTTTGAAATGTAAGATTATAAACGCATAAATTCTAGGAGGTGTGTTGAGATATGTGAATTCATGCTCAGCTGATATGTACGAGTGTGTGCGAACAGCGAGCGCCGCAGGATGTTCAACGTGAGCCCAGCTGCGACGGGCACTTTAAAAAATGGAACATGGCACACGAGGCCCCGAGCAGAGTCGCGTATATCGGCATAGTAATATGCAATAACAAGTGTAAAGTTGAGAAACTCAATATATTATTATTAAGTCATAAACAGTGAAGTGTCAACAATATTTATTTTCAATCCAGAACCCAATTTATTTCACAATTTCGCCGGGAGCGGGTGCTAATCTGAAAAATTGCACCCGCCCACAGCGAAATCGCGGTAAAATTTCACCTATAACCACGCCTCACGACCGTGAGATAGCCTTGGCACCTACAAGAGCGCCGATGATCAAGACGATTAGCTTAACAGAATATTCCGGGTATAACCGTCGAAACTCCCTTATAAGGTCTTCATACCTGTGTTTCTTTTCATTCTCTTTGGCTATGACGTTTTTGTCAGCTATTGCCGAAAATTCGATAACGAACATGGTTCGTTTCTCGGAGTCAAGAGGAACTATGTCAGGCCTCGAGTGCACAACAGAAACAATTGTCGAAAATATGAAGTTCCAGTATATGCGGCACTTCTCATTGTTGACAATTGACTTTATTTCCCTAGGAGCGTTTAGCGGAGCGGTATTGCTTAAATTCTTCATATTCCGTAAATTGCTTAGATTCCTTGAGTTTTT
>CAKNWT010315358.1:0-17372 GCA_932066315.1 Andricus coriarius
AGATGCTAAGAGTGCAAATTTCACTCTTTCTTGAGCTACAAAGATAAAGTGTTATATAAATAATAATAATTTTTGTATATAGGAAATTATTCTATTCATTCGATCTTGTGCTGATCAGGTTGACAAATAATTTCTTCCCATCGGGAATTTGACATAATACGAAATTTTTTCAGGGCCATACGTTTATCAGCAATAAGTCTTTCAACGCAATTGTTAAAAAGTGTTAAGTGGAGTGCTATAACTAAAGAAACATGTTTGACAACTTTTTTTACAGTATACTTTATTTTTGTCTGAAGTCTAGCATTAGAATATATAATATAAACTATACTAAACCAAGCAAAGACTGGGCCAGAATTAAAAAAAATAATAATAAATGAAATACTCGATCTGTTTTTCATTTTATATCAAGACGTTTAAAAAATAAATAAAGTAGCTGCGAATCATACTTTAAGCAAATCTAGTATAAGATAAGATCTTAAGTATATTTATGACTTCAATGTGTCATGAAATGAAGGCCGTAGCCAGAATAAATTTTCGTTGGGGAGGGACTCAAATTTTCAGGAAAGGGGCATATACGTTTAATTTAGTTCCAGTATTTACACTATTATCAAAATTCTTCACAGGTGTGTCCACATTATTTCAGGAAAATGACGACAGTAGTTGGAACTTTGCGCTTTATCTTAGTGGCTTTTCCTCATTTTATTGGTAAATATAATCAGTCGCATCAGTCGAACAGTAACAGGAACACATTTTTTTCAAACAAATTATTGCATATAAAAAATTTAAAATACCGACATAGCAAATTTCGTCTGGGTATCACAGACCCTCGTTTACAGCGGAAGGGTTAATAATATCGCAAATGATACATCACTCTTTTAATCGCAGGTATTATTAACAATTTTCAACAGATTATGAGTTGGAGCGAGCTCCTTTATAACGTCCCACGAATCTTCCCTAATGAGCAATAATTCCATTTTCTGACTCCATATTGAGTGCTTATCACTGTTTCACTTGTGCACTACTCTACGCATAAAATCATCTATTTTAATAACCTTCATTTACTATAATGTTTTCACAAGACACTTTGTTCCACACATTGTTTCTCAGAATGTACGCTGTTCATTGGGAGACTAGTTTTACACACTCTTTCTCTTTCAATTTGTTCCCTGTTTTTTAAAACATTTTAGTTTTACACACTAGACAACGGGCCCATAACCTGTTGGGAACAATGAGTGAATAATTGTCTTCTTTGAACGGTTATATTTATTTATCTGTCCACAAGAAACCACTGGAATAATAGATCTGTAACCTAGTGAGTAACATGAGGAAAGTGAATAGAAATGAATATTTAGAAACAGTAGAAAAAGGTGATATGCAAAAGGGATAATACCTATTGTAAATTGTTTGGCGAATCGCGGATATCTTTCCGACGGCTAACATTTGACTGACGAGGCCTTCGCTGTAGGCGAGGATTAAAGGTCCAGTCAAAAGTTCAGGTCAAAAACGTGAAGCTCGAGTCTCATAGCTTACATCCCTCAGACTGTATTTTTCTATTCCTAGGTGGGTGTATAATGCAGATGAACACCAACACGATTTTGGGGTCCTAATCCTGGCTTCTTCCTTCCACATCACATAATTATCAATTCCATTTAAAAATCTATTCAATATATTCTATTTTTTACCAACCAGTTTGTAATAATAATCGCAGCTTCAGAAGAAACGCAGCATATTTTCAATTCTAATGTTATCTTAGGTGATAAGGTTGACACATAATGTCTGTCAAACAAGGGATTGACGTATTATGAAGTTTGTTCAGAGTTAGACGTTTATTAGCAATACGTCTAAAGAAAGATTTTTTACAATTGTTTTCACAGTATTAATTTTTTTTGCAAGTATATCATCAAAATCCATTATATAAACTTTACTAAATCAAGCGAGTAATGGCCAGAATTAGTTTCTTGTACAATTTTCACAATGAAATGTAGCCAAGAAGCGTGCATACGTTTAGATTTAACAAAAGTGTATTTTTTAACTTTAGAAAATGGAAGTGAAAATGGAACTGAATGAAGTGTTATATTTAAAAAATAAATAAATTAGTTACAGATCACACTTCAAGTGAGTAAAAATTTTTTTTTTTAATTTGTATTCAACAACGCATTCTTCCTGAATTATGCGATTCGTAGACGAAGATTTGACGCTCCATCACCAGGGTGGCTGTAGGTCAAGGAAAAACTGGAAATCAGAAAAAAGTTCGGAATGTTGAGACAAAAACTTGCAAAAGTCTAGAAAACTCTAAAAGAATCAATTTAAATAACGATTAGTAATCATTAATTTTGAATCATGAAAATGTTTTATTCCGTCTATAATAGATTTTATGTTGAAAATCTTACAAGATTAAAATACTGGTCTTTGAATTTTAATGCTCAGGTAATACTAATACTCTACTTAATGGTCGATTCTAATAATCTTGAATGAATCGCTTTTCTGTATATCTTGAATTACTAGAAATTCACTAGCATGTAGTGAAATTTTACTAATTCAAATTTAAAGACATTGATATGGGCGTTAATCTATTACAGAATATGTGAGAAAATATTTAAATTTAAATTGTATGACTAATTCCTAATCTTCTGAATATGGAGCAAATGTAGAACAAGTTAAAATTATAAATATTTGTATGACTTTATTGTGGCACGATATTAAGGCGGTTGATTAAACCTTGCCTGTTCTCCCACCTTAGCTACAGCCATGCGTGAAATATAAATAATTTAGAATGACGAAAAAGATAGCGACTAGCACAGATACATAGATTGGAACATTTTGAAGAATATTCATTAGTTACACTATCATCCAAATCTTTCTTCAGTGGGTGCACATTCTTTTAAGAAAATGAGGACCATAATTGATACTATGTGTTACATCTTGTTGATATTTCCTAATCCTGCTGGTAAATAATATAATATCTATGTATAATGAGAGTTGAAAATAAGCGGATTATCTTTATTCTGCTTTTTATAATGTCATAGAGCATAACAGTGGATCCATATTATATAATACATATACATCCCAATGATTAACATAATAATTATTTACTGACTTCCACATTTTTCTTGCAGAATTAGCTCACCCACATGAAAATGATGCAGTTCATCCTGAACCGGTTCCAGAATTTGATTTAACTAATAATGTTCACCAGTATGAAGATAACCCAGCTTGGCCTTTTGAAAATAATTTACCAATCCATATCGCATTTCCAGTAGAAGTAGAAGATGGTTACATCATTGGATTTGTCCTTGACGAATGTTTGTATCCATTCATAGGTAATACAAGGAATGGTGAATATGGTTGGATTAAAATACGCATACATGGTATGGTGAATGAACTAGTATTGCATTTGGATTCTTTTAGGAATCAATTCTTCTATCAATGCCCGCGACCAACCGGAAAAATTCGGGTCGCCATACGTCATTAACGTCTTTGATAAAAGAATTACGTCAGGGTTTAAATCATACCATTATCGCGTTGTTGAATACAAATTTATTTTGGTAATTGTTTTTTACTCAAATAAATTGTGCTCTGAGGATAATTTGTTCATAAAAATGTTAGTATCAAATAAAAAAAAAACAGGGATGGGTCCAATTTTGATGCAACGTTTTGTAAAAATGGTGCGTATTGTCCTTGCGTTGCTTGGCCATACTGTAAAATGTGCATTGGGATGGTACATTTTTTAATACTTTCAAAATACATGTCATTCTGAAAGTCGTACAAGAAAATAATTCTGGCCCAGTTCTCGCTTATTTGACTATAGTTTATATTATATATTTTGACGATATACTTCAGAGAAGAATAAAGAATACTATCAAAAAATTTTTAAACATGTTTCTTCACTATTGCATGCCACGTAGCACTTTTTAACAGTTGCGAATCAAAGCTTGTTGTTATTAAATGTATAACCCTGAACACATTTTTTTATTCCTTCAATACCAAATAATACAATATTTAGTTGAAACAGATGAAATTGCAACCATAAATTTAATATTCGACTTTTCAACTAAAAATAATGAAGTTCCAATCAAAAGTAGCTGGATTTTCTTATTGGGCTCTATTCATCGAATTGAAGTGGAAAAACAAAAAAGGAAAAACTAAAGAATAATAATATTCATTTAGATTATTACTTCGTGACTTTATAGTTGTTAAATTCAATATTAATACTAATATTACTAGGTACTACTAATATTATTAGGTACATAACAAGTAATACTGTTACAATTATCAATACGGTAACAAAACTGTTTTTCAGATTTAATGTACTTGGTGCTACAGTAAGCCCTAGATTGCGCTGACCTACCCTTCCACCAAAAAGATCTTACATCATTTATGCACGGTCCCTGAAGGATGAGAGAATTCTTGATGGACTAGATTTTCCATAAATCGTTTCTTCTGTCAAACCCTTTTTTCAAATTATATTTATAAAACTGTTTCAATAATTATTAGAACAATTAAATTCAGACTTACACATTCTTTTCTTTTTAAATCAGCTTATCTAAGATCAAAGATCTGGGGAGTCCAATTTGAATTTATGCCAGGAAGATTATGTGCGGATCAGAAATTTAAGCTTGAGACAGATCACAGAAAAAAGTTTTATATTATAAAAAAAGTTTGAGAGTAAACAAAAAAGTTATCCGTGCATTTGTTGATCTGCAAAAGATGTTAGGCGGTTAGAAGTAATAAACCGAGTGTGAGGATACATGGACAACTGAATAATTGGTTCAGTATTAGGTAAGGTGTTAGATAAGGATGCATTACGTCCTCTTGGCTGTTTATTGTATTCATAAGTGTCTAAGAATGTCCTTCTTCGACTAAGAAGGTGTGGATCTCAGAACATTGAAGGTGCGTGGGTTAGCGTTAATAGATAATACGTTTGTTACAGCAGCATAAGTCGAAGCCATGCAGAGAATGTTGAGCAAACTTAATACTAGCATGAAGAATCTTGGTCTTAAAATTAACTCGAAGAACACAAAAATTATGGTATTTGAAGGGAAGGCTGAAAACACTGTAGGCGACATTGTCTTAGGTGATGAGAGGATAGAAAAAGTTGATATACGTGTATCTTGGAAGTTTATTTACTACCGACAGAATGATCGATATAGAAATAGCCAGGCGTACAAAAGAGGGTAGACAGTTTTTAGGCAGTGTAGGAGCCATTACCAGATGTGAAAATATAACAATTAAAGCTAAAATTGCAATAAATAACTCTGTACTTGCACCCACTGTGCTATACATTAGCGAGACCGATATTATTGATAATTTCCTGCTCAAATTGAAGAAAAAATATTTACATAATGTGACCTACATCTTACAAATCTAATTTCTTGCCTCAGTGAGTTCCGTAATGTATCCTTGAAACTATCGCAATATAAAATTATTAGTAGATTAATGATTAAAACCTACAAGCATTATTCACTGAACATTATTATTTGTGTAAAAAGTCAAAGGGGTGGCGTCCAGCCCTCCACGATACGTTGAATTCTTTCCGAAAATTCTTTGTTCCAAATCAAAATTTTAATTTTCTTAGAATGTTCTAGTTATACTTCACTACACTTCTTTTTGAAATTCAGGTATAACTTGCCATAATACTGCATACATTTTTAGTTAAAAATAGTACAATAAAGCCATACACTTTTTTTTTAACTCTGTTGGATTTAGTGATTCTGGATTTAGTGTTCCTGAGAGGCATACCTGTCTAACTGCGTCATGACGTTGCGACAGTTCACTCGGAGCGGCAGACAGTGGGGCGCCGATGCGAACTGAAGCCGATGGGACGGATTGAATTATTTCGTGCAATCAGATGAGCCTGTCTCTGACATTGACAAAAGCGCCATCTGACACGCGAATATATATCGCGAAGTTGTATCTCGAAGTTATTATAGCAATGGTAATAAAAAAGAGCAGTGGATATCAATGCATTTTAATCAAAAATGTTACACTACGTGTTAAAATTATTTACTATACGATTTCTTCTTAATATTTAATTGAAATTCAGATCTCTTCTGAATTGCTGAAAATCTTTGTACAAAAGACATTTTAAAGAACTATCAAGGATAAGATTTAAAAATTCTGATTTGAAATTGTCTGATTCCGTTTATAGAAGATTCTATGTTAAAAATGTTTCAAGATTAGGATTCTGGTCTTTGAATGTTAATGGTCAGGAAAAATGAAAAATTGGTCAGAGAAGAAATAGGGATTCCTGAAAACAAAATTTTAAGGCTTTCTCCTGTTTGCGTTCGAAATTCAACTGCTTTGCTGAGAATTCTTTTTTTCGGGGTAAAAACTCAACTATTTTTGCGGAAAATAAAGCTTATGTCTAAAAGCATATTTTGGTGTTGAAAATTCAAATGAAATCTTTCTTGGTTTAATATTTAACTGTGTTTTTTCAATTCATCTTTTTTTGATTGAATTTAACTCCTTTTAAGTTAGAATTAAAATCTCTTTTTTTATGTATCAACTATTACATTATTCCTTAAAAATTAATCTTTTTGCTTCAAAATTTAACTACTTGGTTGAAAGTTGAACCGATTTGGTCGAAATTTAGTTTGTTGGTTGAAGGCTCATCTATTTGGTTAAAAATTCAACTAACTTGTAGCGAATTCCTTTTTTAAATTTAAAAGATAAAAAGGTTAAAAATGATGTGAATAAAAATCCTTATTTTTTTATTTGTTAAAAATTGTTTTTCTTTTCAAAAATTAATTTTCATAGAGGAACTTTAGAAATTTTAAGTAAATTAAAAAAACTATGAAAAAACACTTGAAATGAAAATTATAAGTAATTTTCTATTGGTTTTTAGTGACATGGATTTATGGCAGAATATGTAGAAAAGAATGTTATAGTTGAAATTGTCTTATTAATTTTCAAGTTTCTCAATTTAAAGCATATCTAGAAAGAGATAAAATCTGCCGTCTTTTTATCACGGCAGTCTCGCGTTAGATCAAGGCCGCATGAAATACAAATAATGTTAAATGACGACTGAGATAACGAAAAGTATATATCTTAAAATATTATGCAGAATTTTCATTAGTTACGCAATTATAAAAATTATTCACAAGTTTGTCCACATTATTGCAAGAAAATGAGGACTCTAATTGGCACTATGTGTTTCACCTTGATGGCTTTTCCTAGTCCTATTGGTAAATATAATAATATCTATATAAGGAATGGTGTGAACAAGCAGACTACATTCATCTCGTTTTACCTCGTGATTACCATACTTTTTCTAAAGCTTTCTTTTAAAAATGTGAACGAAAACATGAGAAAGTCATAGATCATAAAGGTTGATCCATTATATATTATATAATATAAACGATCCAAAATTAATAAATAATAAAGAAAAGTTAAGTAGAAAAATATAACATTTTTTTAATTATTAAAAAATGTAATAATAGTATTTTTTTAAATTCTTAAATCACGTAACCTTGTTTTAGGTTGTCATATATTTATTTTTTACTATTTATTTAATGAAAAAGACTTATACTACATAGTAAGTGTATGTGTGATTGCTGAAAGGTTAACTATTTTTAATTTCAGATGTTTTTCAATATTTTAGCTACGAAATACTTGGAAATTAAAAACACAAATAAATAATTAATCCAGGTTTCCATTGAGTGGTGAGTCCGCTGTTAACGTCAAATGACATCCCCTTGGCTAGATAGGTTATTTCTGTAATTTCGAGTCATTTTGTTGTTAATTTAAGTTAATTATTAATTAATTTAACATTAATTTTTATATAATTTGCACTATATATTTGTCTTAACAATATAAATTATAGTAAGACTACAATAAATGAACTGTGTTTATATTAAGTTCACTCTTATTTTCTTACTATTTATATTGCCAGGAAAAATTTTGACTACATATTTTATATTAGAATTGATAAACCGAAAAAAATTGTAATCCCTTGACATTTTTTGTGACAGTAACTGAAAATTATTTCATTGTAACAATATTTTTTGAAACATGTGACTAAATGCTTATGCAGTTACCGTTGCTTAAATTTCTGTTACTGTTTAGGAAAATTTAGAAACGGTTTCTGCATAAATCTTTAGTTTCGCTCCTATGAAAATTCCTACAGAAATTTCTAACAATTAAAAGTAAATATTCTTCTTTATTATAGTAGAATTGATGTCACGGTATCAGCGAAAAGTCAAAGATTTTTAAGAAAAACTGGCAAAAGTCATGGAATTTTACAAGAAACACTTTACATCACTGTCAACTGAAATTTTTCTATTCCGTTTATAAACGATTTTATGTTGAGAATGTTAGAAGATTAAAATTCGTGGTCTTTAAATATTGGCGGTCAGGAAAAATGGAAGATTGGTCAAAGAAAAATTAGGGAATTTTAAAAATAAGGTTTTGAGGAACCCAGTGATTTCAGGATGTTTTGGGCATCAGATCCTCGCCATTCATAAAATACACATAATTTATAATGACGCATGAGATGACGAAAAATAGATCTTGAAATAATTTGAAGAATATTCATTAGTTAAACTATGATAAGAATTCTTCACAAGTGTGTCCACATTGTTATAATGAAATGAGGACCGTAATTGGTACTATTTTCTTCATTTTGGTGGTTTTTCCTAATCCTATTGGTAAATATATAAATATCTAAATAAGGAGAAGCGTCAATGAGTAAATTAATGTATGTTCATCAGGTTTTACCCCGTAGTTAAAATGAACGGAAAAATACTTATTTAAAAATCCCGTGACTTTGTATTATAGTCTTGAATATGACATAGTCAACTAGAATCCACAACCTTCCATATTCTTGAAAATGATTAAGAAGAACAAACAGAAGTTAATTTTTGTTGCGGGTGATTTTCAGGGCTAATTTCAGGGATTAAATTAGAGTCAGAAAAACAGTCTCGAGTGGTGAGACCGCTAGTCGGAACCCAGATTCATTTGTTTTACATTCAAAATAATAGATTGAAGTTCTCCTATTCAAAAACAGAACAGCTAAAAAATCATACCGTAAAAAAAGATATCTCTAGTTTTTACAGTGTAGTTCTTAACACGTGAAGGTAATTTTCGTTGCAGGTAAAGATTACTCTGCAATCGCTATAAAGATTACATTTTTTTTCTGTGTAATCATCATCGAAAAAGCATTAAGCATTTTAATTGAATCTCAGACTGAGATCAAACCCCTAAGGGACAGTCGCTGAAAGTCTCGAATGCATGAAATACAAATAATGTTTAATGACGAATGACATAACGAGAAGTATATATCTTAAATTATTTGGAAGCATATTCATTAGTGACCCAATTATAAAAATTATTCACAACTGTGTCCACATTATAGCAAGGAAAGATAGCTGTAATTGGTACTATATGCTTCATATTGGTAGTTTTTCTTAATCCTATTTGTAAACATAATAATATCTATATAAGGAGACGTCTTAATAAGCAGATTATGTTTATCCTGTTTTACCTTGGAATTACTGTACTTTTTTAAAGCTTTTTTCAAATTTATAAATGACAAATGTGAATTTTGAAAGTAAAGATTGTCCAAATGTGGTCGGTTTAAAAACAAGAATCGAGTAACGCATAAAAAATGCATAGATCATAACGGTTGATCCATTATATATTATACATATATATTTCTGTACTAGCATTCAAACATTGATTTAAAACGAATTGTTAATCTGAGAATATTTAATAATTATTCTATTAGAAGTTCGATATTTAATAATGTAGAAAATTTCTGTTAGACTAGCGAATATCTTTGACAGCAGCTGTAAAGCTTAACTATGTCGCATATTTGTTCTTCGTTAAATGTTTTTCTTTCGTGAGGCATACTCTGATCGGCATACATATGCCAATAAATAAAAAAAATTTGTCTAAATATTACTAATTTTCTGATTTAGATTAGAAAAATCAAAAAGCAAATTCAAACAAGGGTACATAAATATATTGAAATTAAATAGTCCACCGATTTCATAAAAATGTTTGCTATTCGTAATAACATAACCAAAGTTTGGAGGGTACCAATTAATGAAACCAGTCTAGAATTACATGTTCTAGTTATTGGTTCAATTCTCATTTTTATTGGATTAAAAATTTTTTCGAAAATACCTACAAACAATGAAACAGGTTTACTTGTTTATAACGTTGCTATAACAAAATTTAAAAATGTCACTAGCGGAAGATTTTCTTTGGAAACCTCTATAAATTCTTGGCACACTCAAAATTAAACAGAATTTTTTTTCACCGAAAGACATAATTTTGCCCAAGGTTTTACAAATTCTTATGCGCACAAATGATAGTTACAATTAGCATAATATTAATTAGTATTATTATTATTAGCATAATAATAATAGCACAAATATTAAAGTTACCCACCCCCTACCACCCCCAGGGGGTGAGGTGTGAGGTGAATTTTAGCTGAGTCGCTTTTCCCCCTTGAAAGTAAAAAGTTTTTATTGGAACTTTTTTTTGGTTTGATGCATATTTCTTGAGATATTTCAATGTCTAAAGATCAAAAACACCCTGTATATCCTATGAATATTGTTTATTACATATTCAGAAACTCGCATTAGAAAGTAGAATATTATTATTATTGGATATTCATATATTTATTATTATATTTATTATTTATTTTTATATGATTATATTTTTATATTGGATATTGATATATCTGGATTTATTTTTTTGTTAAATGATCAAATAATTGGAAAATTCTATATGCACTATATTTTTCATAAATATTTCTTCTCTCAAACTATTTTTTCGTACTTTAATTTATTTAATCAACTCAATAAATAATAGAATCGATTTTCGCCGACTTATACTTTCTTTTTTTCAGAATTAGCTGATTCACATAAAAAGGACGCAATTCACCCTGAACCGGTTGCAGAATATGATTTAACTTATAATGTTCAGGAGTACGACTCTGTTGGACTATTTCCGAATGAGTTACCAATCGATATCGAATTTCCAGTAGAAGTAGAGAATGGTTACATCATTGGATTTGTCCGTGATGGACGTTTGTATCCATTCATATCTGATAGACCGCATATGTATGGTGCCTTTGGTTGGATTAAAATACGCATAAATGGCATGTTGAATGAACCAGTATTACTTGCGGATTCTTATAGACATCAATTCTTCTACTACTTCCCTCGACCAACCGCAAAAATTCATTTTGCGATCCGACATGAACAACGTTTATAAATTAATGACGTCACGGTGTGATCTGAGGACAATTTTTTCTGAAACATTTCAATCTTGAAGGAAAACAGTAAGTGTGGGTCAATTTATTAGTATACGTTTAATAATTTGTTATAAATAAATTCACTGGTGAAACTGGCATCTGCATCTATTTATCTTTCCATTACGTAATAAGACACATTGTTTCCTCCAAATTGTACATGTATAACGTCATCAATAAAAAAAGATGAATGATAAATGAAAAACAACAAATTTAGAATTAAGAATGAGATATAGGGACTAGCATAAAAATATTTACTGGAACATTTTGAAAAATATTAATAAGTTGCACATCTACCGAAATTGTTAATGCGCATCTTCAAATCACTTTACTAAAATAATGTAAAATTAGCCAGACTTTTCGATACACATAGTCACTGCCATGAAGTTATTATGTATTTGTCTTATTATTAAAATTATATTAATATCTATACTTAAATAAAAAAATCAAATATAATAATTTTCTAAATTTGGGTAAACGTACTCTTGAATACCTCTCTTACTGATATAATTAGTAGCATGGGTACAACCGAAATTATCCAAATTAGACTCGAATTATTAAAACAGCATGAAACTTAAAGGTAAACAACCTTTCCATCTTGATTCTTGTGAAAGGATTTATAACTTTACCAATCCATAAAGAAATTTTAGAAGGCTTGACAATTCACCAACAAATGGCGCACCTTCACCTGAAACAAAAATGATGGATATTTTCCGCAAGACATACAATAAGTAAGTGGGAAAGTGTCCAGAAGGAAAGTTATTCTCCTCGAAGATTTCTACAAAAAGTTACTTAGGCATTTTAGAATACATTGAACTATTTTTTTAATATTTGCAAAAATGTTAAATTTTTCCCCAAAATAGCCGTTTTTCTTTCTGAATCTTCAAGTTTGTGTAAGATGCCACGTCGTTGTGAACCTCAGATGGAAAAATGTTTGTTACATTTCGTCTTGAAAATCCACTTGCAGGTGACAATATACCTTCTCTCTGGTGCTGGCACGATTTTTCATGTTTCGTTTCTCAATAGAGAGTTTACTTCTTCACCCCTTGCCTCAATCCACTCTTCCTTTTCGGGTCCTGATAGTGCTTCCTTTCTATTCCTTAGATATTCCTCTTTTATTGCTGCTAGCTTTATAATTGCCACTTACCTGTCAGGTGACATCCCTTTGTATGGCCTTCCTGATCATTTCGGCTCCATCATTTGAGATTCGTCCTGCAAATCCTCGCTGTTTAAAATTTTGTCCTCATGAATTGACTCATTTAAAATGATGGATAGATCTTCTTTGCTACTGCACTCTTGAATTTCGTCTCTAATCCTATTCGGTGTGAGAATAATTTCTTGATTTTCATGATTTTCTTGATCAGTTGAGCATTATCTTTCGTGATCGTTGTCGAGAAAAAACACATCTCGGCTAATCTTTACGCGATCCATCTTCCTACCTATCACTCGAAAAGCTTCAGATTCTTCTGGATAGCCGACGAAAGTGAGTTTTTCAGCTTTATCATCCAGCTTCCGACGTTGCTCCTTAGGAATCTGAACGTATGCTTCGCATCCGAAACTGTGCAAATTTCTCACGTCTGGTTTATGTGAGTGCATTAACCCGTACGGAGTTTTTTCTGTAGCCTTTGTTGGTAAACGACTCTGTAGAAAATTCGCCGTGTTAATCCGATTCCACCCAATATCTTTTGTCGAGGTGTGCATCGAGAAGCATGCATCTTCCCATCTCCAACAATGATCTGTTTTTCCTCTCGGCTTTTCTGAGGCAAGTACGCGGCCGTATATTGAACTTCAATTCCTTCAATATTCAAGTATTTTTGCAAAAACTTATTCACGTACTCCCTTCATCTATCTGATTTTACACACTTAGGAGGCTTATTAAATTGCGTTTTTACCATTTCCACAAACTGATTGATGTGAGTTTCCGCTTCATCTTTAGTTTCCAAAAAATGGACTGTATTGTATCTGAAGTAGTCATCGATTATTGTAATCAAATAAATTTTCTAACATTGTCATAGTTTGCGTAGGTCTGCAAACATTCGTATGAATTAGGTCGAAGGTTCTTTCTGACCTTCTGTGCGCCTCCTTCGGAAACGATTTTCTTAGCATCTTCCCTTTTGTACAGCACTCACATACATTTCGGTATCCAAAACGCCTATGCCAGGTATGCTGGAATTTTTTTCCGTGCTCCTCAGTGTTTATTGCAATCCAGACCCTGTCGACATTTCTTTGTATTGTGTATAATCCCTAGCTGTTTCGTTCTAAGCGCGCAATAGCCTGCACTATCCCATCCTTAATGACTTTACAACTGTCATCCTGGAAATTTAAACTGTACCCATCTCTCGTGAGCCTTTTTGCGGATAGAAGGTTTGGGTTTAGAGACGGCACATAAAGCACGTTCAGTACCGGAATCTCCCTTATTTGGCCATCAACAATACACTTTTATGACAACCGGGCCCTTGCCTTTCACTTCACTTTTAATATTCTCCTCTGCTAATAGGAGATGTCCTTTAACAGTTGGGTCAAATTCAGGGATAATTTCCTTCAAAGTGGTCAAGCGACTCGTCGCCCCTGAACCGACGTGTCCAGAATCCTTGCTGTCCTGCTTTAACTTTACGCTTAAACATTATTGGCTTTATCCTTATTCTGCTCCTTTGACTTCCAAGCTTTATACTTTATGCAGTCTTTCTTGAAATGACCATCCTTCTTGTAGAAAAAGCATGTTTTTTCTTCCTTTTCTTGATATCCCTTATGACTCCTCTTGTAGATTGTCTTGAACGCTGTTTCGCTGCAATTTCTTGACTTTTTTTTTCGTCTCCTATATTCGTCGATCAATCAGTGTACTTTACGAGTATAGTAAACTGCTAAGAAGTAACGATCCCTTGAATTTATCTTTTAGCACTTCACCTAATGCCGTCAGCTTGTTGATAAGAGTTAGCAACTTCGACACGTGTTCCTCCATATATATCATCACCTTCAGGCAGACGAAACTTGAATACTCTTTTACACTAATGAATTACATTTGATAGCGATGCCTCTTGGTAGTGCTTTCTAAGTTTCGTACAGACTGTTTTCGCGCCTTCCGCGCCCTATATGTGTACTAATCGATCATCCTCAATAAGCAACCTGATAGTATTTATAACGTTGATTTACTTCAATATGCTTTCACAAGACACTTTGCTCCACACACTGTTTCTCAGAATTTACACTGTTCTTTGTGACACTAGCTTTACACACTGTTTCTCTTTCACGTTGTTCACTGTTCTTTATAACACTTTAGTTTCACATACTGGACAATGGGCCCATAACCTGTTGGAAAAAATGTGTTTAATCGTTATATTTATTTATCTGTTCACAAGAAACCAGTGGAATAAAAGATCTGTAATCTAGTGAGTAAAATGGGAAAAATGAGTAGAAATGAATATTTAGAAACAGTAGAAAACGGTGATATGCAAAAGGAATAATAACTTTTGTAAATTGCTACGCGAATCGCGGATATCGTTCCGACGGCTAACATCCGACTGGTGAGGCCATCCCTGTAGGCGAGGATTAAAGGTGCAGTCAAAAGTTCAGTTCAAAAACGTGAAGCTCAAGTCTCATAGCTTACACTCCTGAACTCCAATACGATTTTGGGATCCTAATTCTGGTTTCTTCCTTCCACGTCACATGATAATTTCTTCCATCTAAAAATCTATTCTATTTTTTACCAACTGGTTTGTAATAATAATAATTGCAGCTTCAGAAGAAACGCAAAATATTTTCAATTCCAATGTTATATTAGGTGGTAAGATTCACAAATAATTTCTGTCAAAGAAGGTTTTGACGTATCACGAAATGTATTCAAGGTCAGACTTTTATTAGCAATAGGTATAAAAAAACATTTTTTACAATTCTCTTCACATTATTCTTTATTTGTCTTCAAAGTATATCGTCAAAATACATCATATAAACTTCACTAAATCCAGAAAGTACTGGCCTGAATTAGTTTTTTGTGCAATTTTCACAATGAAATGTAGCCAAGAAGCGTGCATACGTTTAGATTTGACAAAATTGTATTTTTTAACTTCAGAAAATGGACAACTTAAATGCAGTCTAATGTTTGAAAAATGAATAAAATAGCCTCAATTCACAGTTCAAGTGAGTGCAAAACAATTTGTAAACAAATTTGTATTCAACAACGCATTCTCCACGAATTATGAGATTTGTAGACTAATGCACTGAGAAAAATGGATTATACGAACTGGATAATAGAATTAAAGAATAATACACCATATAGAAAAGTATATTAGCGCGTATTATCTATAATATTTTTCTAATATATGAAGATATTAACAAATAGAATCTCTAGATGTTAAATTCTTATAATCTTCAGGCATTAAATTGTGACATCTCAGATTTTAAAATATGCAGGCGTCTGTGTAGTCTCAGATGGTACGTCACATCGTGGCGCTTGTCATATGCATGCGTTTGCATTGAAAAAAGTGATAATTAAGTTATAAAATGATTATTACTGCTGAATCATATGTAATTTAAATTTAGAAATGGGTAAGTTTATATTTCTTTTCATTACGCATCACTGCCACTTGTAAGTACAGAAACTTAGTCTCCTTTACTTTCGTTTTGGTAGTCTTATGATAGCCACTTTCCTGATTATTGTGTCTTCAAAAGTGTGAAATGTGTTTCCAGTTTTACTTCCGAACTCGTCTATCCAAATTTTGTATAGAATACGTTTGCACAAATTATTATATATATTTGAGGTTATCTAATGGACCAGGATTCTAATATGGATATTAGATTTTAAAATCTTGGATTATAGATTTTATTATCTCAGATTATAAAGTTTTATAATCCAAGATATTATCCTGTAATATCTATTTCTTAATATCTATAGATTGTAGTTCTTATAATCTGGATCGCTGTCCCATAGTTAATAGTCCAAGATTATATCCGGTAACATATTTTTTATTACAGGGTATAATCCATTTTTCTCAGTGTGCTTGACGCTCCGTCACCAGGGTGGCCGTAGGTCAGGGAAAAACTGGAAATCAGGGAAAAGTCAGGAATTTCGAAAAAAACTTGCTAAAGTCAAGACATTTCTGAAACAATCACTTTAAACAACTGTAAGAAATAATTAATTTTGAATATTGGAAATGCTTTTTTCGTCCATAATAGATTTTAATTTAAAAATCTTGCAAGATTAAAATATTGGTCTTTGAATTTTAATGTTCAGGGAAAATGGAAAACTGGTCATGTTCAAAATTTTATTGTTGGGTTGAAAACTTTTGGTTAAAAGGTATATTTTGGTGTTAAAAATTCAACTGAAATCTTTCTTGGTTAAAAATTCAACTATTTTTTTCAATTTGACATTTTTGAATGAATTTGACTGCTTTTTTTTTACTTTTTTTTTGAATATTGATCTTTTTGAATTGAAAATTCAAATACTTGCGTGAAAAATGAAGTAATTTGTTACAAATGTATTATTTTGTTTGTTTACCTTTTTAAATGGAAATGTAAGTAATGTGTTGAAAATTGATTTCTTTTGTAATATGAAATTAATTTTTTTCAATGAAAATTTAAGTTTTTTATTTTTATTTGAAAATTCGTCTTTTTGGTTTAAAAATTCATCATTTTAGTAGAAACATCATCCCTTTGGTTGAAAATTGGACTATTTCGTTGAAAATTCGTTTAATTTTTGTTGATAATAATTTTTGTATTGAAAGATTAGTAATATTCTACTAATGTTGATTGACTCAATTTTCTCTGTATCCTGAATTACTAGAAATTCACTAGTTTGTAGTGAAATTTTACTAATTTAAATTTGAAGAGATTGATCTGGGAGTTAATCTATCACAGAATATGTTAAATAACCTTTCAAATGAAATTATATTACTAATTCTTAATCTTTTGAAAGTGGAGCAAATGTTAAACAAGAAAAAATTAGAAATATTTGTATGACTTCATTGTGGGATGATATTAAGGGGGTTTATCAAACCTAGTCTATTCTCCCCCCCCCCCCGAATACAGCCATGCGTGAAATAAAATTAATTTAGAATGACAAAATAGATAGCGACTAGTTAGTTAGTTAGTTAGTTTTAGGACGGGCGAGGAGCCCATT
>CAKNWT010315358.1:17472-36621 GCA_932066315.1 Andricus coriarius
TGCAACTGTACTGTGTATCCATAGGTGCCATATAACTCTACTGCGCAGATGGCAGTGTTATGTATCTGTACTGCGCATCTATAAATACACTCTGACCGTTCTGTGCAACCATAAATGTCACGTAACTGTACTGCGCATCCCTAAGTTTCATAGAATTCTACTGCTCAGACATAAGTGCTATGTAACTCTACCGCGAATCTGAAAGTAACGCGCGCCCGGAAGTGGCATATAACTGTGATGCGCACATATAAGTGATACGTAACTTCACTGCGCATCTATATGTATCCTCTGACCTTATTGCGCAGTCTTAGCTGCCGTGTAACTGTACTGCGCATTCATAAGTTTAATAGTACTCTACGGTGCAGATGTAGTTAGTTAGTTAGTTTTAGGACGGGCGAGGAGCCCATTAAGAGCTCCTCTGGCGCTCAAGCTATAAAGCCTATTGTACCACACCCTTACTTATTCGCTCTCAGCAGTTGACGCGAGACCTCTTGACGAAGCCGAGTATGTCATGGGGTTATACCTCATTTTGTGCATATAATAGTTTAAGTGGTTGTCTCTAGTTAGGATCTGTACCACTGTCCTTATATCTTTCTTGGGTAAACCCAGGATTTCCCTGGCTCTGTCCATCCTATGGGTATGACTCAGGATGGATTTCGCCTGATGGCAACCCTGGATCTGCTCCCAGTATTCTCGGTGTTTTGTTCGGATCCAGCTTCCACTCTTCCCCCTTATACTTTCTTATGTTTTTATTGTATGCAGACTGGGCCGTTTTATAGATGTCCCAGTCCGAAGGCAATTTAGTTCTATTTGCCCTATTGGACAACATTCTTGTCATTGTACGGCGCCTCTCCAGGTGAGTATTCCACCATTCTGCTCCCTTCCTAGACTTAATTGTGCTTGTAGGGCAATTGTTCTCATATGATGTAGTCGGGGCCCTTCGCAGAAAATCCACGGCGTGCTCTAACGGCATGCCCTTAGCGTTTTTTCGAGCGGCCCCTTATATATGGAGTCACACCCTGACAAACCACAAATCGTTTCCCTGCATAACCAGGGTTCTTGTATTAGGGCGAGCCCTGTCTGCACCACATACATGCGTCTGGCTAGAACCGCCGAGGCGCCTCTTCTGTGGTGCAAATTAATCTGCCTCATGGAGATTCCCGTCTCAGCCATCGGCAGGCTAATTCGGGGCACCTCTGAGTGCTTCTCGTCCCCTTGCGGAGCCCAGTTGGGTCACGCGGAAGCCAACCCCGACTCGCCCCTAGATAGGGGCTGTAATCAAGAGCCACAAGGGCTTTAAATGAGGATTCAGGGAGACCGACGACTAGAATCCAGCCTCTCCCCTTCGGCCTGGAACCCTGCCTGTCGGAATAAAAATGCCATGAATCAGTTCGCAGAGACGGGTTCTGAAAGCTCAGGCGCCGCAAAACGACCGCCGGACTTTCGGGGGTGCCGGGATCAGTACGTTCGCTTTATGGTACCTCTGCAGACACTCCATCCATTTGACTTCCAAGTTTAGGCCCTCTTTACGCCTAAACATTGGAGTTTTTTCCACTATCTAGTCTCGCGACCAGATGTCCGCAGCCTCCACGACGATGGCCCCCGACCTGATGAAAAATGTCATTGAATCTGGGGGTGCGCATCTCGCGGGGTAATACGTCAATCCCTTTAAAGATTTCATCCCTCATCCTGTCCAACTCCTCGAGAGTTAGACATTCTCAGGATAACCCGACGCAACGACAACCTTCACCAAGGCGTTGTTAGCCAGCTGCGCGAAAGTAAGGCCCTGTATTTCCAGAGCCTTCTGCCTTTTCAACTCCCTGTTTGGGGGAGTTTCTCTGGAGCCCTTCTTCCTCTGGCCAATAGGATTAGCCTAAAGAGTTGCTCCAGGTGAAGTTTCCGCAGCCACTGTCCCCTGTGGGGTGCCTTGGTTGCCTTCTACTCACGGAGATATCTTAGCTGCACTTCTACGGCTTCGACAATATTGTCTCCGCCGTTATCTTTTGTTCGCACCGCCTCTGGTGGGTTGCCCCCTAGGGTGCCTCCCACTTTTAGCGGTGGGTTAGAGGAGGGTCCCGAAACGGGTCCGTCATTGGTTTTGTTTTTTCTTGTTTTTTGAGGATTCATTTGAGTCCCGCGAGAAGCTAGGGAACTAAGAAACACCACCCGCAGGGCCCCACTTGCAGGGGATGGGTCTACATACTATGGGATTCGAACTGGTGTCCCAAAGTCTCCGTCTACACACCTTCTTTTGGACCCCCGCCTGTCCGCCTCTACTGAGGCGGACAGGCCGGGGTGTTCAAGGATTTGTTCACCCTGGTGCCATTTAGCTCTTGACACGGCAATCACATCGTAGCTTGGGAGCATGAGAACTCTCGCCCTCGATATTCCAGGAGGCTTTGACATAACCTCGTGGCTGCGAATTCAAATTTTGCACAGAAAATTTGTCTTTTAGCAATCAAGTTCAAGAATTTGGATAAAATTTCTATCTATCTCGAATACAAAATCCTTATTTGTTAGTTGTTGAAAATTATTTTTCTATTCAAACATTAATTATTCTATAGGAACTTGAGAAATTTTAAGTAAATTCTAAAGCTAAGTGAATAAATCACTCAAAATAGAAATTTTAATTAATTTTCTATTGATCTTTAGTGACTCGCTTTTCTCTATAACTCGAATTACTAGAAATTTACAAGAAATTAGTGAAATTTTACTAATATAAATTGAATAAGATTAATTTCGGCATGGATGTATCACAGAATATGTAAAAAAGAGTGTTCTAGTTGAAATTTTATTATTAATTTTCAAGTTTCTGAATTTGAAGCATATCTGAAACAAGATAAAATCTTAAGTATTTTTATCACGGCAGTCTCGCATTACATCCAGGCCACATTAAATACAAATAATGTTAAATTAGATCTGAGATAACGGCAAGTATATATCTTAGAATATTTTGAAGAATCTTATCAGTTAAGCAATTATAAAAATTATTCACAAGTTTGTCCACATTATTGCCAGAAAATGAGGACCTTGATTGGAACTATGTGTTTAACCTTGATGGTCGTTCCTAATCCTATTGGTAAATATAGTAATATCTATATAAGGAATGGTGTGAATTCGTCGAATTACTTGAATTCTTCGATTTACTCGAATTATTTGAATTTTTGAAGTTAATCGAATTACTTGAATTCTTTGAATTCTTCGAATTACTGGAATTCTTCGATCGTTCAATTTAGTGGAATTCTGCGAATTCTGCGAATTACTCTAATTCTTCGATTTACTCAAATTACTTGTATTTTTCGACTAAATCGAATTCTTAGCATTACTTGAACTCGTTGAATTACTTGAGTTCGTCAAATTACTTGAATTCTTCGATTTACTTGATTCCTTTGAAATGCTTAAATTTTTAGATTGAATAGAATAACTTGAATTCTTCGATTTAATCGAATTACTTTAATTAACTCGTCGAATTTCTCAAATTTTTTAATTACTTGAATCCTTGGAATAACCTGAATTTAGAGAATTTCTTGAATTATTCAAATAATTTGAATTCAGAGCGCTTTTCGGATTCTTCGAATTTCTCGCATACGTTGATTTACTCGAGTTACTTGAATTCGTCAATTTAGTCGAATTAATTGAATTCTTGGAATTACTTACATTCATCGAATCACTATAATTCTTCGAATTACTTGAATTTAGAGGATTCTTTGTGTTCAGAGAATTACTCAAATTCTTGAAATAACTTGCATTTTTGGAATTTTTTGAATTATTTGAGTTTTTCGAATTATTTGAATTTTTCGAATTACTTGAATTCTTCGATTTAATCGAATTACTTTAATTCTTTCATTTAGTCAAATTCGTCGAATTACTTGAATTCGTCAAATTACTTGAATTCGTCAAATTACTTGAATTCTTCGATTTACTCAATTCCTTTGAATTCCTAACCAACTTCGCTATCGAACCACTTTGATCTTGGTTACAAAATAACACGCCTCCAATTTTTTTACAATACTATCTTACTTGGTTTTTATTGCAAAGTAACACTTTTTCATCTATAATTTAGAGTATGTTAAAAATTGACTATTAATTATTTCAGAAAGAGTTCAATACTTTTTGTCTGTAACTATTTAAAACATTTAAAAATGATCTAAAAAGTAATAAATAATAAAGAAAAGTCAAGTCGAAAAAATGCTTTAATAAAATCCAGGACGAAAAATGATTCTCTGTGATACAAAACTTTCCAAAAAGCTCACAGTTTTCGATACATCCAATTCTTTTATCACACCTTTTTACTCAGTTTTGAATGTGGAGTTACTTTTTTAAAACAATAATTTAAAATATGCAAAACAAATGATTGAATTTTAACCATTGTCTGCTATACAAAAACATCCATAAAACTCACAGTCGACTTCTTCCGGACTATTCCAACTTCCAATAGTCTCGAAGAAGTCGATGCAATCAGGATGAAAAATGAAAAATATTTGCGTGCTTCCTCCTTGCATTCTCAATTTCTTAAATTTATTTTTGAATTCCTTTTCGTTAAATATCTTGCTTTAAGTAAGCATAAGATATTTTTAATTATTAAAAAAATGTAATGATAGTATTTTTAAACTTTTCTTAAATCTCATAACCTTGTTTTACGTTTTCATATATTTATTTTTCACTATTTATATAATGAAAAAGACTTATATATAGAAAATATATGTGTTATTGCTAAAAGGCTAAACATTTTTAATCCGAGGCATTTTCTATAAAAATTCTATGAAAATTGTTAAATAATATTAGCGACATATTTTATGATTTAAGATTCAGAGATTTCACTTATATTGAATTAAATGGGATAATAATCAAAACGAGCGTTCAATATTTTAGCTACGAAATACTTGGAGATAAAATACAAAGAATCCAATGAACGAATTTGAATGTTGGGCCTTAAAGTAAAATTAAAGTCTTAAAGTCATTTTTTATGAGGAATTCAAAAATATAAGAATGTACCTTGAGTACTGGGACACCCTGCATATATATTTGAATTTATTTTCTATTGAATGATAAAATAATGGGAGATTTCTTGATGCACTAAATTTTCCATAAATATTTTCTTCGGGCAAAATATTTTTTCATACTATAATTTATTTAAAAATTTCAGTAATTAATAGAATAAATTATTTCCGAGTAATCATTTTTCAGAATTAGTTTATCCTCATAAAGAAGACGCAATTCACCCTGAACCGGTTGCAGAATATGATTTAACTCATAATGTTCAGGAGTACGAAGATAACCCAGTTTGGCCTTATAGACAAAATTTACCGATCCATATCATATTTCCAGTAGAAGTAGAGGATGGTTACATCATTGGATTTGTCCGTAATGGACGTTTATATCCATTCATATCTGAAACGGCGAACATGTATAATGGCTTTGATTGGATTAAAATACGCATAAATGGAATGATGAATGAACCAGTATTGTCTACAGATTCTTTTATGAATCAATTTTTCTACCACTACGGGCGGCCAGCCGTAAAAATACATTTTGCCATCCGACATTAATATAATTTATAAATGAATAACTTCAGGGTTTAAATGATAATATTACCGCCAAGAAAAATATTTACTGTAAATTTGGAAGCTCAAATAATTAGCAGCATGAAAATTTTCTAATTGTGCAATGCCTTGTGCGTTGTTTTGGTCGTGTATGAAAGCTCAGAATTCAGCAAGAATTCGTTCTTGAATTCAAATTTTATTTTTCAAACCTTAACTGGCACACCTCAAAAAAATTACGTACTTTGCACATAGAATCCTTTGTACTCCAGCTCGGAAAACATGCAATAATTCTGAAGGTTATTAACATTTCGATCTGAAATTTTTTTCCATGTACTTCAAAGCTTTCTTCATTCCAATATTGCCTCATAGTTTTAGGATTTTTATTTCTAAATAGCGAAAGAAATTATTGAAAAAAAGAAATATGGAACCTTGAAAAATATCTTGGGTCTTTTGAACCCCCAGTGCCAGTTAAGGGTTAAATTGCTTTTTAGTCCAATAAAGTGCGATCTGAAGATAATTTTTTTGCTAATCATTTCAATATTAAACAAAAAATCTGAAATCTGATAACTCAGCGATAACGCGTTGTTGAATTTAAATGTCTTGTTTAATTTGCTTTTAACTTCCATAAAGTATGTTCTAAGCATATTATTTTTTCAAACATTTTATTATCAAATATTAAAAAAGGGGGTGGGTCCAATTGTGACGTGACGTTATTTAAAGGGGGGTGGAGATTGGCCTTGCGTCACGATGACGCAATGTTCATTGGGTTGGTCCATTCTTAAAAATAAAAAAAAATACACTACAGTCAATTCTAAAAGTATGATTGCTTCTTGGATGCATTTTGCTGTAACATTCGTACGAGAATTGAATTCTGGCCTAGTCTTCGCTTAATTTACTATAGTTTATATTGTACATTTTAATGATATCCTTTGGAGAAAAATAAAATATATTATGAAAAAAATTACTCATGTTTCTTCAGTTCTCGAATTCCACGTGGCATTTTTTAACTGTTGTGAATCAAGGAAAGAAATGACAATCAAGATTTGAATTTTTTATCCAAACTCGTTGGATTTTATTATTATATTTTAATCTTATCAGTATGGCATGAGATAACAAGTAAATATCTTGAAATATTTTGAAGAATATTCACTCGTGACACAAAAATATTCTTCACAAGTGTCTCCAAATTATTGCAAGAAAATGAGAAGCGTAATTCGTACTATGTGTACTATCTTGGTGGTTTTTCCTAATCCTATCGGTAAATATAATAATATCTATACAAGAAGTGGTATCAATAAGTGGATTATGTTTATCCCGTTCATTCCCATAGTTAATATACTTTTTCTAAAGCTGAAAATTTCTCAACGAAAAAAAAGTTATTTTTAAAATTATCGTTATATGATAATAATTTTGTATAATTGTTATTAATACACGATTCACACATACGGTCAGCTTAAGAACCAGTATCATTTCGCACCTCCGAGAGCATCTATCACAAGGACAATTACTTGTGCCGAATATTTTGGTACAGTCGCTGCAGCTCCCTTTTAAGGTCTCGATACCTCTCCTCCTCTTCCCTCTTCTTGGCAGTGATGTTGTATTCCGACAGAGCCAAGAATTTGATCACGAATATAGTTCGTTTCTCGAAGTCTTGGGGAACAATGTCAGGCCTCGAGTGTGCAACGGAGACTGCTGTCCGAAAATCGTAGTTCCAGAAAATTTGGCACTTTTCCTTTTGGAAAATTGACTCTAACACTCTTGAAGCCTTCGGCAGGGCAGGGTCGCGGCCAACACCATAAGAGTGACAAAGATGGTAATGAAGCACTCTTAGGGCCGTATTATGCCTGTAGATATACGTCGTTCTGCGTGGGTGGGACACACTGATAGTATGGGTTCTAGGTACTCAGCTTGTGCATGACACGCTCTGCACCTATCGCTTGGGAATTCTTGACTTAAAATGCGTTCACGGTATGCTAAGGTGGAAATGACACCGTCCTGGCATACGGAAATAAAACCCTCTGTACCTGAATTAAGCCCTGATAATCTGAGAAAAGCAAAAGTTCGCTCCTTCGAGAAGGACTGCTTTTCTACATTTCTGTGAAAGCTTCCGTGCATTTTCTTGTCGAGTAGCTCTTGGTGAAATTTTTTAAACGCCTCGGCCGCTTGCTCCGCGGCTTCGTGAAGGAAAGCTCCTTCACCAATCATCTCGTGGTTCCTGACCATTTTTAGCAGAAGATCTCTGCCATTGGCAACGGTATAAGCTGTACTTAGAACAATTCGGTTATGAAGACGCTGGTGATTCAGAAGTCCGCGTCCGACTTGACCGCCTGAAATGTATAATCGCGGAACTGACAAATTTATATGCGAGCTTTTATGCATATGCATGATCTTACGTGTGGTAACATCAAGGGCCTTAAGTTCGCTCTTCGTCCATGGAACCACTTCAAACGAGTAGAAGAGAACCGGGACGCCACGCATGTTAGTCGCAGATACCTTGTTCAACGCCGACAAATTGGAAGACCAAATCTGTCGAAGAAGATGCTTGAATCTGTGGTTTATGGACAGTCCTTCTCAGATTTTATGAGGTTGTCGCAAAATTCCTTGAAGCGGATTATATTATCAGTATGTTATTTCAGCTTTAGTGTTTTCGGGATCTTGTATGCCTCTCTCCATAAAGTCTTTACCTCGTTGGGCTTGGGTGGATTTTTAACAGAAACAGGATGACCATTGAAGAGGCGATATGGGTCAGCGAGAAACTGTTGATTCTCACTGATCCATCTCTCCCTCTTCTGTATTCTCCTCCTTGCGTCAGATAACAGCCGTATTCTGTCAACAATATACTGCTTGATTGTCAGCAGCTTTGACTTGTTCAGTGTGTAATTAAAGATCCTCAGTTCTTGGGCGCACTTTCGAATTCTTTCCGTGAATGGTCTACCAGATGTTATGCAGTCAATCACACATTGAATACGGGACGCATTCTGTCTTGCCCATCCAATCTTCTTGTTTTGTTGATGCAAGCGTCTTTTGCTCTTTTGATCCATTATCGGTTTGAGCCTTCGATTTGAATCAGCCGAAGCTCTCGCAGCACCATAAACTGAGCAATTGATGGTCCACAAATCAGACTCTTGCAAGATTTCTCCACAAGGGCGGCATTCATTCCAGCCAGATCTTGGGGCTTAGGAGGAACTTGCATGTTAATGTTCGTTCTTGTCCTGAAATCGTGATCATCTCTCAGAAGGTGCCTGTTTTCTGCGGTTGGTCTTAATCTCGCTTCCTCATCTTCGGCTGCAGCTTGATCAAGCAGAGGTTGAGGAAGCGCTCCGCGTACATATCCATTTTTCCAGTGGTGGGCACGTTGATTTCGCAACAATTTAATCGAAACGTGCTGAAGCTCTGGGTGTTTCTGGCACCAAAGTGTATGCATACGCGCCATAAAACCTCGGTGAACAGGGATAATGCTGGCATCGTGGCAGTCTAGCAAATCGTCCCTGAGTTGATTAGTCCACTCAATGTGGGCGTTTAGCCGGTTCGTCGTCTTGTTTCCATCTAGATTATTTTCAGCACCCCGAACTCTAGGATAATCGACACTGCTTGCTGACCCATTGTCGGGTGCTCTGCGCGTGCGATCGTTTTAAGCCGCTTCTAAAACATTTTGGTGTTTTGGTGGAGTCATTGTTGTTCCCACGAGCAGCTAGAAAAAGGGATTGTCCATCCTTGTAGAGCCTCCCGTACACATTATATTCTATGTTGATATTTGAATTAAATTTTTATTGAATGATAAAATAATGAAAGATTTCTTGATGCACTAAATTTTTTATCATCCTTTTCTTCCGGCAGACTTTTTTTCATGCTTTAATTTATTTAATTATTTCAATAATTAATAGAATAAATTATTTTCGACTTACACTTTTTTCAGAATTGGTTTATCCTCATAAAGAGGACTCAATTCACCCTCAACCGGTTGCAGAATATGATTTAACTCATAATGTTCAGGAGTACGATGATAACCCAGTTTGGCCACGTAGACAAAATTTACCGATCCATATCATATTTCCAGTAGAAGTAGAGGATGGTTACATCATTGGATTTGTCCATAATGGACGTTTGTATCCATTCATATCTGAGAGAACTGATCTGTATGGTGGCTTTTTTTATAAAAAAGTACGCATAAATGGCATGGTGAATGAACCAGTATTGACTACGGATTCTTTTTGGAATGAATTTTTCTACCGCTACGGGCGGCCAGCCGAAAAAATTCATTTTGCCATCCGACACTAACTTCGTTTGTAAATGAATAACGTCAGAGTTTAAATTATAATATTATCAAGCAAAACATTTACTCTGAATTTGGATGCTCTAATAATTATCAGCATGAAAATTTGGCAATAATGCCTCATAGTTTTAGGATTTTTATTTCCTAATGGCGAAAGAAATTATTGAAAAAAGAAATATGGAGCCTGGGAAAGGATCTTGGGTCTTATAGATTCCCAGTACCAATTAAAGGTTAAATTGCTTTTTAGTCAAATAAAGCGATCTCAAGATATTTTTTCTGCCAAACATTTCAATATTAAACGATAAATTGAGGAGACGGGTCCAATCGTGTCATTAAATAATTTAAAAGGGTTACGGATTACTTTTAAAAGGGTTACGGTTACCTTGCCTCACTTGGCCACACATGGTGGAGGCGTGAGTATAAGAATTGCTCAAAAACGTGAAGTCATTTATGGAAAAAGTCATGTGCATTATCAATTTTTTTGGGTTCGGGAAAATACAATTTTGTTGAATCTAAAAATATCCACGCTTCCTGGATACATTTGCTAGTTTCTTTACATTTTTATTTGTTTCTTGAAGTATACAATTTATTTTAACATGAATGTATATCAATACGATGTGCTTTTGTGTATAACTCAAAGTCTAAAGTCGTACTGAATTTTCTGTTGTATACCTTAGTCGATTGCAATGTTATGATCTTTTTTCATCCTTGCTCCTATTTTTGTGAAGAAAATTCATTCCTTTTGTTTAAAATGTAACTATCTTGTTGAAAATTATTTTATTTTTTTTTTAATTTTGTCTTCTTTCTTCAACAAAAAAAATTAATAATAATCTGTTTGGATTAAAAATGAACTTTTTGGTTTGCCCATAACATACCGTACCACGGCTAAATCTTCTAAACCTTGGGGTGAAGAAAAACACGAATCTTGAGTCTGGTGAAGTTTTTTCGGCAACTCAGCTTCTCAAGCTTCGATTGGTTCCATTAAAATAGATGCAAAAACTATTTGGATAGGTTATTAGATAAGTATTTATAGTTGCTAAAACCACATGCATTGAAATCGTAGCTGATCCCCTTCTCGAGATATTTCAGAATTACGTTTCACAACCACTCAGAGAAATATCCTCTTTCCTCAAAAGGATGTTTCTTGACACAAATGGAGTTTCTTCTTAAATTCAAGGCTGATGAAGTAACGGAATATTATTGGGAACATCCTTATTGTAGTTATGGCAAATCGTGTCTAAGGCTTTTTCAAAATATCCAGGTCTATATTTTTCGAAGACTATTTATCTGAATTGGGAAATGGCAATGGTATTGATTCAAATTTACGAGAAGACTTGAATGTACCAACTCAGAAAAGGAGATTATGTTGTGATGGTGAAAATGTTGGCAAACAAAGTAATTTAATAAGTGTGTGCAGATTTATAATGTGGGGTATTATACCACAAATTAAGTTAATTTATGAAAATACTGAGCTTCTATTCAATCTGATTAATCCTAAAAAGCAATACTAGTGTTCTAATAAATACGTCTAAGTAAATTTATTAACATTTCACCTATTTTTATTATTCCTCAAAATATAAATGCAAATTCACAATTTGGTGGAGAATGAACCATATCAAACACCAGATAACCTGCGGTCATTTGGAACCAATTTCCAGTGGTTGTCATCTAATCTTAAATATGAAATTAGATTCAGTACAATGTAGTACTTCAGAAAGTTAATAGAACTGTATTCGATTTGGATTTCAATTCCTCTTTAGAGAAAGTTAATCCTTTGAAAATCCTGATTCTCAACCATCATCAACGAAAAATAGAATCAAACTTAATTCTCAATTTTTGAAAAGGTAAGCACCAAGGCTCGGCGACAAGAAAAGGAGCCCATAACAAACTCGTGAACTCGAGCGCTGCCATAAACTAAAATCATTACTGCTCCTAACAAGTCATATATTTGAATCTCAAAATTTCCAAAAAAAAATCTATCATATCTTTCTCCGAATTTAAATTGCAAGACATTTTTGCCTGCCTACACTTCCTCGGATAGAAAAGACACTGGAGGTAATAGGAGTTTAATTTACGCCCACAGCCAGGAGAATATGAATAACATTTTAGTAAACACAAATTTACAAATTCCGATTAAATAAAAATCATGCCTGCAAAATTTTTTTCGAAGTGCGATTTTATATTCACTCTTTGTACATTATTAGAGTCTGTGAGCTTGTCAAGGTAAAATGATGTAAATACATACGTTTACTTTGAACGAAAATTATCTTATTTTGTCAAGGTAAAATAAATGTGCTCGTGCGAGGGTCTAACTTCTATAAAATACATGAGGTGATATCAATTAATCCGTTTTATCTCATAAAGTCTGGCAATATTTATATAAGCGATTTATGTTCGGGAAGGTGAAACCACAAATATCTCAGAACAGTATATTCACACGAAGCATCGTAATATTCTTAATTAAGCTGCTCTCAAAATTCGGCGTTAATCTATTTTTTCCACATTTTGAAACAATGAGGAGCCTTTGTACTCTGGTATTAACCGTGGACGTCATTATGAATTCTATTGGTAAGTAAGGAATAAATTATTACCATTGTAGTAATCAAACGTAAATACGTAATAGTGGCGGTGGTGACGTAACCGATTTATAACTTTCACGATACCCTTTTAGCATTGTGTGAATTAGGTTGAACATGTTACAAAATCGCTTTTTTTAACTTAAATTGTCACAATTATAAGTTTCTAATTAATTCTCATAAAAACTTCAGATATCTTTCAGAATTAGTTGGCAAACTTTGATTTCACAATTTATGTTGATATTTAAGTCTAACCTACATCACAAAAAGATGTTCTTGTTTCTTTTACTTGGCGGTGATTCACTACCTAGAATCATTGACGGGCTGAAACTGAAACAAAATAAAAAATGGAATTACGCTTTTTGTATTTTAAATGCATTTTGAACACTACAAGTTCATAAATATTTTGCTTTTTTTTACAGAAATATCCTCAGGTATGCCACCCATAGAAAGGGACTTTCTGACAAATTTTGGGAAGAGTAGTCAACATGCGGATCATCAAGGTACTATCATAGGTATTATCATACTACAAATAAAAATTAGTAACAGAGGTGTTAATTATTAAACCGTTAAAAACTGTTAATAATCTCTTGAACTAGAAGATACTCTACAAGCATGAGCACCTTTTTATAGGCTCTTTGCCTTTCAAAACATGCCGTTTCATAAGATATTTTTGTAGAACAAAGAAATAATTTAAGTACTATAGACAGCACTTCCAAATAATCAATTTGCTTATAATTGCACCATTACGAAAAAATATTATATGAAAGTTAGTATAAGCCTATAATTATTCTCTTATAACGACTGTCCTACAATTTTGTTGCTCTTATGGGAAATTCACTATAGAACATCATTATATAAAAAACTATAATAGGATAATCAGCATTCAAATAAATCATACTAATATATTGAAGTAATTATTGTAAAAAATTGTCGAGCTACAAAGAAACGGTTTATTTTAGACAACTCATCATTTCGCAGAAATAAATTTTAGGCAAGAAACATCTGCAAATTCCCTCGACATCTTTAAAATTGCTTGAAATTTTATTGAAATTAAATTTCTCATTGAAAAAATTGATACCTTTGGAGATATTTTTAAATCCTTTTAATTCTTTGAAATCTGTTAAATGTTTTAGAAATCCCTCGAAATTGTTGAAGTACCATAAAATCATTGAAACACTTGGAGATCCTTGAAATCATTGAAAATCCTACTAAAATTCGTTAACATATTTTGATGTTGTTAGAATCCATACCCATCCCTTAAAATTTAATTTAATTTATTTCCAAGAGTTCTCTAGAAATACGCTGAAATCCCTTAAAATTACCTGCAATCTCTTGGACTTGTAAAAATCTTTTAAAATAAATAGAAAGCATTTGTAATCTCTTGAACGTAAATTAAATTAAACATATTCATTAAAGTTTTCTGCACTTACTTTGAAATCATTTCGAACTCTAATAGCATAATAAAAAATCTCCTCTGGTTTTCATTTTTTGGAAATGTCGATTTCCTTACTTGAATGATTGAAGGATGATAAAACAACCCTTGAAGTAAATTCAACTACTTTTCCTAGCAGAAGATTTTTTTTGCACCTATTTTGAAGTGATCTCTCATTCAATTGCCTAATTACAAAATATTTCGTGATTAAATAATTAAATGACAAATTTGTAGGTGACAAAAGAGATACCATCTCTCCAATGTTTTTTTTCATAATACACACTTTTGTAATAATTTGTCGATTATCATTATTGAAACGATGTTAAAGTATTATGGAATTATGACTCTTATGGAGAAAAACTAACAAAATCTGTTGTTTGTAGGATATTTATATATTTGATTTTTAAATAAACTCCTTGCGAATTTCGCATCACTTTTTTTCTCCCAAAATAACGATTTTGAAATTTGGCTTCTATTTTCAAGTAAGACAAAATGGAATCTGTGCAAACATGTATTTTCTTTTTCACCTTGATGTTATCACTTTTAAATACGTGATATTGGTAGAGGTGACGTAACCGCTTTACAAGCTTCGTAATACACTTCTATCAGTGTAGATAAAGTTGAAAATTTTACGCAATCACATTCTCTTACAAAATTTATCACAATTATGGGTTTCTAATCAATTTGCGAAAAAAAATAAGATGTCATTTATAACTACTTGGCAAACTATTATTCCAAATTCGATATTGATATTTTAGTATAACTTACATCTGAAAACGATATTCACGTTTTTGTTTTTACTTGACGGCGATTCACTACCGCGAATCATTGATGAACTGCAAATGGCTAATATGAGATGAAATGGAATAATGGAATTATGCTTTTACTATTTTAAATATATTTTTAAATTTCACAAATTCATAAAACTGTCTTTTTTGCTTTTCACAGAAATACCATCAGGAACGCCACCCAGAGAAAGGGACTTTTTGTCAAATTTTGGGAAAAGTAGTCAACGTACGGATCCTCAAGGTAACCCTACTACAATTAAAAATTGATGAAAAATTGATGAAACCATGTTCTAATATTTTTATTCAAATTTGTCAACAAAGTGTACCATACCGGAATTTTTTTATTTTTTATTGAGCACCTTTTTTGAAGGCTCTTTTTCTTTTGAGGTTTATTTCAGATTACTCATAATTCTGCAGAAATAAACTATACGGAACAATAAAATCGCTTTCTGAGCTTCTGCCAGTACTCTACTGACTCTTAGAAATTCAAGATGTTCATTGGATCGTGCGGGCAAATTGCCTGTAGCCAAAATCTCAATAGGATGGATAGATGCATGTTGCACATTCCTCCATGTTGTCTTTACTTCTTGCCTTAGCTTGCTGTACTTATGGATCTTGGTTGTATAGGTTGCTTACAAATTCGGTCTTCGTTCCCACACCTTTCAAAGGGAGTTCATCAATAGGAGGCTGCTTCACAGATGTTGATCGTTTTGGGCCTTCTGAATTCAGTTCCTTCATTATTGACACACTTTGCCCATTTTTCTTTATCCAAAAATGAAAGGGCATAAGATCTCTGTTGACATGGTATATCTATTTTGTCGCCTTCTCGATTGCTGAACCTCTGTTTCTTTCTCCGGTTGAATCAGGTGCTCTGCCTCCGTGGTACTGGATTATTATCAGGTTGAGCTAGAACATGTTTTGCCGCTGCTTCATCGCGTGATGCAGCTTCTTTTAGTTGATGTTAATCATCGACGTTTTTCCTCGGAAAACATACCTGTCGTTTACTCTCCACTGCTCTTTCTTCTGATATAAGAAGATTATTCCTGATGTCTTTCACCTTAGCGATAAGTTTTCTGCTAAAATTTCCTACATCTGAGGATACTTTGCAGCAAACTTTGTTGTGGTATCCCACTTAAATGCTCTCCCACGTTATTTCTGTTGAGGTGGTTAGCTGCAAATTGCTAACTCTTGCCAAAGCATCCTCAACAGGCACAGTTAATGTTCCACTATTTAGCGTTTGTGGCAGATGTTTTTTCAGGCCAGCTATTTGAATCGTGAGATCTGCCTGACCTTCTATCAGATCACCATCACCACATTGACTGAAACGCTTTGAAGAATATTCATTGCTTACATCATTGTAAAAATTCTTTTCAAGTGTTTTCACATTATTTCAATAAAATGAGGGCCATTGTTGGTACAATGTGTTTCAACTTGATGTTTCTTCCTAATCCTATTGGTGAAGGTAATAATATCTATGCAAGGAGAGGTGTCAATCAGTGGATTAGCGCATACTGTTTTACGCCAAGGCTACAATACTTTTTCTAAAGCTTTCTTCAAACAAAATTAAAAAAAAAAACTGATTTAATTTAAGCTCATAAAGCTGATTACTCATTAAGTTCTGTAATATCAACAACAGTGTCTTTAACTAAATATCAGAAAAGTTATTTAGCAACATCATTAACAAATTTATAACAATTTCGAAAACTTCAGTAAAAAATAGTGCAGCTTTCCTAGAACTCGTTGAAGGAATTACGATTCCATAAGATCATATTTAAGGCTTATTTGATTTGATCGTGATGATTCCTGATAATACTAATAATTAGCTAAAGCAGTCGTGGAAGATTTATAATATACTGTTTTTGGAAATATGAAAAATCTTTTAAAGGATAATTTAGAAAATTTTGGTTTTTAATGTCTTTTTTATGCTACATACGTAGATGACTTCGTACTGTATGTAGAGGCAAACAAAATTGATATACTTCTAATTGCTTTTAACAATATAAACTCAAGACTACAATTTAATCTAGAAATTGCAACAGATAAAAAAAATCAATTTTTCAGATCTAACACTAATTGCAAAAAATGAATGTAAAATTATAACTGATTAGTATCGAGAACCGTCTTTTTTAGGACGTACTTCGAGTTTCCTTTCGAATTATCCGATACAACATTAACTTGCGATTGTACAAAGTATGGTTGATAGAGCTATAAAATGTTCACTTGAAAACTTTTATGAAAAGAATATAGAATCGTGCAAAGAGATTCTCTTCTTGAACGTGTATCCATATTATTTCATTAAAAACCATGTCAATGACAGGATTTATCAGATCAATTGAAAATACAGTAATGGAAAGAACAAAGAGACAAGAGTTTTTTATAGATTGAAAACGGTTGTTTTACCTTATTTAAAAAAAATATTAAAAGCGTTAAAATCATTGCTATATGAAATGGTTTTAGGTACAATTTATAGGATTGCGTTTAAAATTAATAGATTTCTTAAACTGAGAAAAGGCATATAACACTATTACTTCGTTAAACTTTTTTTTCCCAATAGTATTAATAACATTAAGTCATCGAGCTTTGATGCACTAAATTTTAACGCAATAATTAAAAGGATGGATTATTCCTGACTTATATTTTCATTTTTTCAGAATTAGTTCATTCACATCAAGAGCACGCGATTCGCCGTAAACCTGAATTTGACTTAACGAAGAATGTTCAGGCGTACGCAGATAACCGCCAGCTGCCTTTCGCTCAAAAGTTACCAATCGATAAAGAATTTCAAGTAGAAATAGCTGATGGTTACATCATTGGATATGTCCTTCATGAACGTTTGTATCCATTCTCAACTCGTACTTTATTTGATTATATTAAAGTGCGTATAGATGGCATGGTGAATGAACCAGTATCGCGTTATGATTCTTTTAGGAATCAATTCTATTACCACTACGGGCGGCCAGCCGAAAATGTTCGTTTTGCCATCCGACATCAACGTCCTTTGAAAAATGAATGACGTCACTTTTTGAATGATAATATTATCAAGAGAAATATTTACTCTAAACTTACATGCTTAAATACACTGGAACCTTGATATAAAGGACCCCGATATAACGCCAAGTCTTATTTTCGGCCAGGCCCGAGACCGACGGCATATCAAGATTCCAGCGCATTGTTTTTTCAAATCTGATAACTCAGCGACAACGCGTTGTTTCATTCTCTGCGTCACGATGACGCCATTTTCATTGGTTTGGACCATTCTTAAAAGTAAAAAAAAATACAGTACAGTCAATTCTAAAAGAATTCACTCTTTTTGGATCTATTTCGTTGTAGCATTCGTACGAGAAACTGATTCTGGCCTAGTGTTCGCTTAATTTACTATAGATTATTTGATACATTTTGATGATATCCTTTGGAGAAAAATAAAGTATACTGTGAAAAAAATTACAAATCATGTTTCTTTAGTTTTCGAATTACACGTAGCATTTTTTAACTGTTGCGAATCAAGGTTTATTGTCAATAAACGTATGACCTTGGAAATGAATGGAGAGGAATTTTCAAACTATTTGACAAATGTTCAACAAAATAGTTGAATTTTCAACAGCTACAAAATCTTCAGTCAAGAAAGAAAACAAATGTCAATCAAGGTTTTAATTTTCAAACAAAAATAGTTGGATTTTATTATTGTGTTCTAATATTCCGAATTCCATTTAAGTGAAAATCAAGGAAAAGGGGAAAGACTGGGAAGCCTACGATATATAAATAGGACTTTTGATAATTTAGGGAATAAAGAATAATGATTTGAATAAAAATTGTAGTTCGTTTTTAATAATTTCAAAATATTAGGTCGGAAAACTGGATATTAGGCTTGGAAACTAAAGTTAATTTTCCCTTCCACAATTTTTGATTTCGGACTACACACTTTTATCTTCGGAATACACAAACTATGTCAGACTAGAGAACATTTTGGGCCCTGAAGAAACTATAAATTTGTACGTTTGTAAAACTAAATACCTATTTTTATTGAAACATTTTATTTTCTGAAACTAATAGCATTAATGTTCCATATTTTTCAATTAACAGAGTTTATATTTTATATATATGTTCGTTTGGATGAAATCCCACGGTTAAAAATGTTACAAAAACACCTTACGTAATTTGTGGGTGACCCCTTTTTTGTTTATTTATTTCTTATTATTTCCGGACTTCACGATTATCACATTTGATATTAATACTGAAATAAATAGATACTATTTTAATTGTTCGGCAAATTTCAAATGATAATGTTACAATTATCAATAAAGTAACATAACATTTTTTCATACAGCGGTGCCTTCCGACTCCTCATGAGACGTGGGGTAAGTTGGAATTCTTTTCAAAAAGTTCCTCGTTTCAAATCAAAATTTTAATTCTCCTAGAATGTTCCAATTATACTTCATTATACTTCTTTTCGAAATCGAGGTATAATTGGTCGAAATACTTCATACATTTTTAGTTGAAAATAGTACGATAAAGCCATAACTTTTTGTAACTCTGT
>CAKNWT010315366.1:2861-16293 GCA_932066315.1 Andricus coriarius
GTCAAAAATGTATCTTTTTCAGTGAAAATTTAGGTTTTTTTTCTGAATGAAAATTTATTTTCATAACTGAAACTGTATTTATTGCAATTTTGTTTAAAAATTGACGGTTTTCAGTTTTTCTTACTTTCTCAACAAAACGTTTTTAACAAAAAATGTAATAGTTGACATTTCACACAAGAAAAGATTTTCAATTTAAATTAAAAATAGTTTAATTATTCCGAAAAGGACAAATTTCTTACAAAATATTTTCTACGAATTAGCTGCATTTTCAACGAAATAGTTAAATTTTCAACCAAGAAAATAAATGTTCAAAGCAGGAGATTAAATTTCTGTCAAAAATATGAATTCTCAACAAAATACTGTTTTGAAAAATTAATTTTTTACCAAAAAGTCGAATTTTCAACAAATTACATATATTTTCAACTGAATAGTTTGGACGGTGGATATGATGTTAGTCCTCATTTTTTTGGGTTGATTTTCAGTTTATTTTTTGTTAGTTTTTACAAATTCTTAACTGAATAGTTAACTAAAATATTACTTGAGTAGGATTTGAAATTGAAAAATAGAGTTTAATTATGAACCTAATAAGCTTAAGTTATTTTAAAATTGAAAATAGTTTATGAAGTTTCCATCGGACGTAAATTGTTTAATTTTGAACATATTCAGGATCGTCTTGTAAAATAAATTATTGTTCCATTTTTAATCAAACTAAAATGTAATTTAAAAAAGCATTAATTAATTTGTATTTACATTTGATCGGCGTAAAACTGTTTTTTATCAAACATTTAAAATTCAAACGTTTTCAATCTTGAAACCTGCATTTTAAAATTCTTTAGATTGAAAATGTACGCTCACAAATGAAGACCTAAAATGGAAAATTGTTAAAGTATAATATTTTAGAATTATGTATTGTCAACTAAATGATCTCATAATTGAAAAAGCCAACAGTTGAATTGAGCATTTAAAAAAAGTTGAAATGTAACCTCTTTGTATTTAATTTTCAATTATAATAATAATTTATCATGTGGTATGAAATTTTTGATATTTTAAGTGATTGGACAGATTTTTCTTATAAAAATTTGTAAAACTCCAGGTCAAAATATAAATTCACTCTCATTTCCCGGCTTTTCCCGGTCTTAGCAAATTTCCAGTTATTTCTTGTTCCAGCGGCCACCTTGAATTTGATTATATTTGTTCAAATTCTAATGTATAGCTACTTTTTTAAGAAAACAATGGAAAGCGAAAATTTAGTTTTCTGAAACCTATTACATCTGCGATATCCTGACACCTTTAGAAATGCTACAACTGAATACATAAGTTGAGTTCTTTGGGAAATTCTTAATTTCAGAGCATTCGACGCCTAAAACAGTGCAAATAGGAATTAAAGTGTATACAATTATCTGGTAATTTATAAAAGGAGAACTTTTTATCTCTGAAAATAATTCACGACCTTCAGAATTCAATGTTGAGTTGAAAAAATATATTTTCATCAACATTTGCGGTATAGCTAATCGTCGCAAAGTACAAAAAAAGCTACCAAGATACTTTCTCTTATCTGAAATAATCAAATTTTTCAATTTTTAAACAATTTTTATACAGAAATCCGCATTTTGATAATTATTTAATTTATTAGGCTCCATTTCTTTTGCAAAATTAATTCAGAATTCCTGCCAATGACTCTTTGCAACAATACATTGCGAACTGACAACAAATGTTCATTATTTGGCCAATATTTAGAAACACATGCACGGTTTGACTCTATGTGAATTATCCTTTTTTTTGCGTTTTTTGTACAGACTTTCAGGCAGATAAAGAATTACATGTGTTTTAATATTATTTTTAAGTTTCAGTATTAGGCATTTTTCAAAACAAATCACATGTAAAATTATTGTTCAAAATACCTGAAAATTATTTTCGAAATTTGTTCAATAATAAAGAACAAAGATTCGATTTTCTTTGTTCCTGTAAGTTCACAATGGTCCTTCTTACAAAAAAGGTTTAGGAGACGTTGTATGAGCATGTCCAATTGTCCACACTTCGCACATGAGTTTTAAAATTGCATGGGCTTTTGATACTCACCATATGGCCATATCAGCTTCCCTATAGGTTTTTCTCCATCATAATAAACAATTTTCGCTGAAACTCTACAAAATGATAAAAAACATAAAGAGGTATGTCTGCAAACTGTTAAGTTATTTTTTCAAATTAAAGAAACCGTAATTTCTGTCTTACGGACGTCAACATGTTTTTTTATTTTAGAAAAAGAATAGTTGGCAGACATCCTTCTTCATGTTCTTAATTATTTCCCAAAGTTTCCGCAAAAAATATTTATTACTGTTTACAAGAGTGAATTGCTCATATGGTAAGTATTACTTGCCTTAAAGCCAAAACTGCCCTAGTTTAAAAAAAGAATACCCAAATTTTTCGTAATCAGGGACCTTCATTAAATCTATTCAAAGTAGGTTGCCTGTATAGTAATATACTCCATTTAAATAATAATAATAATAATTCAATTTATTAAATATTATGGATTTTAGTATATGTAGAAAAGAATCACCCTTAGAGAGCAGTTTTAATTAGTTGAAAATGTAAAAGTCATTCGCTTATTTTTATTCATTATGGTTTAATGGCTAGGATATCTGTAGCTACCAATTTATGCTCTGTCGTATCAAACATTGCGATACCTTAGTACTTATATGTGTTATCATATAAATGAGCCATAGTACAGTTTATACTAGGAATCGTACTTGTTAATAAATGCACCATCTTAACGACAGAAAAGAAAGAGAAGATATTATCAGACTTACGCCGACTTATCTTCAAAACCATAATAATTAACAAAATAAATAGCAGAAATTGAAAGAGCTATTTGAGATAATTATGGCCAGCAATGTGAAACAAACGTGATCGAGGATCCCTACAAAATTATGCCTACATTATACCTTGTTTATGAGACTATGGATAAATAATAATTACCCGTCGCACAAGAAAATATCAAGACAGTTAAAAGTTTTGCTTTTTTCGAAAGTTTCATGGTAATATTTTCTGCTTGATACCTTACTGGTGGGCTATCAATGTGAGGTGAAATATCAATCAATATCATTACTTCCGTGCACTATGTGCTGTCATCTATGGAATGTTGGACTTAATCAGCTTTGTATGCCCGACGCAAAATAAAGTCGTATACTGCACTGTACTCCGACACGGCGCGGCGATTAACCCTCAACGGGTACACATATAGCTGATGCTCACACGCAGAAAAAAGAACCCTATATTTTACTGAAAACCAAGTTAAATCTACTGATCTTCCAAGTACTTATATGGACAACACGGCAGTTCAGTAAATGTTACAAGTATAGGCAAACGAATATGACTATCATTTCTGGTTACCAGTGGCAATTCTCAAGTGGTGCTGACCTGCGGATCCGTAGATTTTACCGATCCAGTCGCTATTCTGCACGGATATTATTAGTAGCAGTGGGACTCCGATGCTGTTTCGAAGTCGAAAATCGAACGAGCCTCTCTTTCCAGCTCCACACGTTAGAAAAAGAGGTCCGTTCGATTTTCGACTGTCGACACGGTATCGGAGTCCCACTGCAGACTGCAGAGCTAACTTACGTTAATGGTATAGACTATAGTTAGTATAGTTTAGACTTTAGAGTCTTTAGACGGCACTATGAATTGTAAAAAAATATTGCTAAAAAATAATTAATAAATCAAGACGCGGTTAATTCATAGATACATGTTCGGATATACTTATAATTAATCGGTATTTGTAAGGTTACAACGCTTATAATACAATTGAAATTTCGCACGCAACAGGGGCTTCGAACGCATAAACCTAAGCACGCAAGTCGACTATCTTAACCACTACACTATTAAACAAGTAACGATCTGTGAAATAATCCCGAAATGCATTTGTAATTGAGGTGGTGACCTCGGTAACGACTTCTGAATACGCGTCCATGCCATCGCGCGTACAAGAAAAATGTTCTCGCATTTACCTCATATCCATACAAGTCAGCTGTGACAGGCGTGGGACACAAACACGTCTTGCTCCAATAAACTCTCAACTGTACGCGATCTGTGAATAAGATGTGGCATCCAAAATAGTGTTATTTATTATAAAACCCCTTTATTTCTAAGTGGGAATATGGATTAATGTGACGACTGTCACAGATGTAAAAAAAAATGTTTTTTAGGTGATGCCATGAGGTAATGCAATCCATCCATTGCTGATGGCGTCATGAATTCATCCGGTGGTCCGCGCGGATCGGATCGGTAGCATGTACCGATCCTTCTGCAATGTTCACTGCACCACTATTGTAATCTCGGTTCAGTGAATTTCACATGTCTTACAGTATTTAATACTAGGAAATAGAGGTTTGATTTACTAAAGGATTGCCGCTTAATTCACCTTAATTTCACTGTGAAACTTACGAAATGCTAAGTGATTTTGACATGTTCACACCCTCACTAAGAGCAGTTTTTACTGTTACGGTTACAAGAAAAACGTTACATTTCTTGATAAGTAAATAAAACATTTCTTTTTTCTGCGTGCAGAGGGTACACACCGACTCTCGGTCGGGTCACTGTTCTCTCAGATTTTTTTACCTGATCGTTCTATATTTTATCATCAAAACTATAGAAATACATATTTTAAGATGGGACTCATATAAAAAATGTACACAATTTGAAAAAGTCAACTTTATTTTGGCATTATCGACTTATTTTGGCACAACTGTCGTAGATTGGACACTATTCTCACATAATTCTAAGAACAAAAAAGTAGCAATTAGATATACTCAGTCTTAGCACGTTTCAACAAAGTCTTTTAAAATTTTCTTTTTTATCTAGTTATAATTTATATTCTAAATTTACCAAAACAATTTTAATATCAAAATAATTGTAAAGGAAGTAATGGTAAGAAAAAATAAAATAAATATACTTATTCTAAAGAACTAAAATTAGAGGCTAGGTAAAATGGCTTTCTGAAGCCTCTTCTAGACGGTCATGGAGGGGGGTAAAGGGGCCGCTCCCGACTGAGAGACGGGTGTACCCGTTGCGGGTTAAGTACGTAAAGAATTTACTACTGAATTACTACAGTGTAATCCAGTGATATACCTGTAGTATACTACAGGTATACCTGTAGTAAACCAGTAGCATACAAATGTAATTATGTAGTACTCGGCTCAGGGGCCGCTTCAGACTATCGGCCGCCCGGAGGCAAATTTCAATTCGCCGCCCCTTTTAATATGAGTTTTCAAATCAAAGTATTTATAACTGTTCTAATTAAAAATTATAATAATAAATATATAATAAATAATAATTATTAACAATAATCATAATGAATAATAATTATTATTAATTAGAATAAATCATTTATGAATAAATTAATAGTTTAATACATTACTACATTATATCCCAATTATTTTTAGAGGGAAAGCAATCATGTGAGGTAGATCTTGTTATTGTTTAATGAAATATTGATTTTACAAAAGCGATTAAGATTAGTCTACCGTAACAATTTACATAGTTTCAAGTAAAAGGTTGAAGTCTCGCTTTAACCAAAGCAAAGTCACAGATGATTGATTCACAAATAATTAAATCTAGTATGTCCTACTCTATAGCTGTAGTAGCTAAAGCTGACATTCGTTCATCTTGCATTGTATTACGTAGATAATTTTTTATTATCTTCAATTTCGAAGATGACCTTTCAGCACTTGCGACGGAAACGGGTAAAGTAAGGTGGATTCACAAAGCAACGTAAGTGTTTGGATAAACTGACGTTAGGCAGTTTTCGTGAATGTAATTTAATACCTCAATCGATGACATATTTTTAGTAATATGCGGTAGAAGTATACTGAGCTCATCTCGAAAGGCTGTGGCATCGATGTCGCGCTCATTTCCATCAGTTAAAATCAATTGCAAATCTTTACAATTTCGCAGTAAAGATTCATAATCAGGGTTGCTACGGTTATGGAAAACCTGGAAAAGTCAGGGAAAAAAATAGTGGTCAGGGAAATCATGGAAAAGTCAGGGAAAATGAAAAATGTTCTGGAATTTCACGCAAAATGCGGGCAACACGTATTTATTAGTTCTTGGTGACCGATAGAGACCGTTTACAGTTTCCACCAACAGAGTCAGACAACCTGCCAAACGAGAGCTGCTGTGGGACTCCGATACCGTGTCGAAACTCGAAATCGAACGGACCTCTTTTTCTAATGTCTGGAGATAGAAAGAGAGGTTTGTTCGATATTCGACTTCGGAACAGCACCGGAGTCCCACTGCTGCTGCCCGAGCAGCGAGCGTTCTAGTGGAGCCGAGCAGACCCGAGTCCGAGTGACCAAGACCCGAGCTTAGCCGAAGCTCGCTCGGCGACCGGCCTATGCGTGCACCCCTTCCCTACCCTCTTGCTCGAGCGCAATAATAACGAAACCTTACGTTCCGCAGCGACTTATATTTATTTGTGTTTCTCTAAGATTTTGTGATTTTTTAACGTTGCGACTGTGACAAGTCCGTGACAGGTAAGTGTTTTTTTAAATCTATTATATGAATGTTTGTCGCTTGATGCTAACTTGGTAACAAACTGTATTGCGTACAAACTGGCTGTATTTAGCGTATTTTCTTGGTTCAGTCCTGGTTTGTATAGTAAGTTACGGGTAATGGGACTTAAAATTTTTTTTATACGCTTTTATTTCACAAATAAATAATTGAAATAACTCACTAAAAAGTAATAAATAAATTATTAATTGTTAATAATTGATAGTCTTATAATTAATTTTCACAAATATATAATATCAACGTTATAAAAGTAAAACATTACATCAATTTCAAATTGTGAAAATTTATTATAAAATTATATGACCACAGCACATTTCAGATGTTTATTTTTAATGCATATTAATTACAATAAAAGCATGGGGCTTTCCAATTATTATAAATATAAGCCCCACGCTTGTATTGCAGCCATCACGGAGTGTCACCTATTCACCTTTTGTCACCTATTTTGAATTCTGTCTCTCATTTCACCTATTTTGGGCATTGGTCACCTGTTCACCTATTTCGAAAATTTGTCACCTTCGCCTATTTTTAATTGACAAAGTAAATTTTTTTTCATAATTCTAACAGAATCAGTGGCCGTAAAAATATGCTGTTTCATAAAGAAAGCTTGAACTGAAAAGTCAAAACATCAAAAGTTTGTTTCTTCGGTTCAAACTGAAGAAATTTTAAGACAAAAATTTGCAATTAAAAAGTATGTGCAATTTACCAAATACGAAAAATGTGTTTTTTCGCTCACTTTCAAATAATTCTATCTGCAATAAATTTTTAATTATTAGTTTTATATTATTTTTTAAGTTTCAGAAATAATGCATTAAATTTGACACGCTTTAAATTTAAAAAATTTCAAGTCGAAATATTTACATTTGCAACAAAATAATTAAATTCTCAACAAAAATATAATAGTTAAATTTAAAAAAAAGTATTAACTTTTAAACAAAACTAGTTGAATTTTAAAACTAAAAACACGAATTTTAAACAAAATAGTTGAATTTTTAACTAAAAATCAAATAAAAAAGAATTTTCATCCAAAAACGTAGCTATTTAATCTTCAACCAAATATTTAAGTTTCTCATAAAAAATTTCGAATTATTAACCAAAATTAGTTCAATTATTATCATTAAAAGTAAAGAAATTAAAAAAAAGGGAATGGATTAGTTTTTAACTAAAAAATACCATTTGTTAACAAAACAGTTAATTTTTCAATTTGAAAAGATAAATGCTTAAACAAAAACGTTATAGTTGACTTAAAGCAAAAAATATTATTTTTCAACCAAAAATGTTTGAATTATCAATCAAAAATATTTCAATTATTATCAATCAAAGAAAAGGAATTTAACAAATTTGTCGGATTTCCAATTTTTCCACAAAAAATGTAGCAGGTGAAGTTTCAACTAAAATATTTGAATTGTTATTTTTAAAAAGTTCAATTTTCAAGGGAATAGATTCTTTTTAAACTAAAACATTCCAATTTTTGACCAAATAGTTGATTTTTAACTCAAAAAGATGAATTTTCAAAAAAAAAACGTTATAGTTGACTCAAACGAAGAATTTTCCATTAAAAATGTAACATAGTTGTTGGATTTTCCATTTTATTATCCCAAATTTTTTGCGAATGAAACCTAAATCAACACATCATTTTTTGTTATTAGGTTCGAAACAAGAATGTCGAAAAAAAAGACAACATTTCAAGATGACTGGATCATCGATCCAAAGCTTAAAGATATACGCAAAGTCAGTAATGATCCCCATTCAGCCATGTGCAAACTTTGTATGAAGACAATAGATCTAAGCAATATGGGCCGTATGGCGCTTATGAGCCATATTTCTGGCAAAAAACATCAGCAGAAAGTTACAGCATCAAGCAGCACTTACGGAATTCGGATGTTCACTCAAGCCACGGTAAGTGCTCAATATTCAAAATAAGAAATTAAGGGTGACAACCGGGTATATCTTGTTTCTCCATGTTTAAATAACAGTGTGCCCTTCCGGCATCACAAGATACGTGCAGTGCACGTCTTCAAATCGGCAAATGAAAAAAAAATTTTGTCAAGCCCGTGGCTCGGTTGGCCCGAGCAGGCAGGCGTGTATATAAGAAGTGGACATTGGGCATGTCTCAAGTATTTTTTTCTCCTTTTTTTTTAGGTGCCTCCAGTACAGGACCAGGAAGACCTCCCCGCAAATTCTGATGATCCAGGTGAAAGTACCTCCGGCACCGAATCTGCGGTTCTCACTTCAGTTGCTCCGACTCAAGGTTCAGGCATGCATGGCATAGCAACATTTCTATTGCGCGACGACGTGACAAAGTCAGAAATTTGTTGGTGTTTACAGAGCGTTGTGAACCATTCTTCTTTATCGTCTGCTGGGAAAGCAGTTAAGGTATTTCCTAAGATGTTCCCAGATAGTCAGATAGCGCAGTCAATGCAATTGGGACGTGCTAAAATTTCGTACATTATTGTGTTTGGACTGGCACTCTTCTTCCAAGATAAGCTCATCTCTCAAGTAAAAGAGTCTGATTGCTTTGTTGCCTGTTTTGACGAGAGTCTGAACAAAAGTGCCCAGATGCAGCAAATGGATTTAGCTGTGCGCTTCTGGAACAATGATAATAATGAAGTGTGTACTAAGTACCTAACATCAGCTTTTTTAGGCCATTCGACTGCTGCTGATTTACTTCAAGCATTTAGAGAAAAGTTTGAGTCGTACAATATATTACTGAAAGATCTACTTCAGGTATCTATGGATGGACCAAACGTAAATTTTAAGTTTATCAAAGATTTGGAAACTCACCTTCGCTCCACTCAAGATGAATCTGCCCCAATGATGATTTTTATGGGATCTTGTGGTCTGCATGTCGTCAATAATGCATTTAAGCAGGGGACAAATGCAACTGGGTGGTATATTATTCCGTTCTTGAGATCTGCCTATAATGTGTTTAAGGACGTTCCCGCGCGCAGGAGTGACTACACTCGATACTCTGGGTCTAATAAGCTGCCCAAGAAGTTTTGTGCAGTCAGATGGTTGCAAAACGGAGACACAGCTGAGAGAGCCATAGAAATTTTGCCAAATCTTAAAAAGTTTGTGGAGGGCGTTAAGAAAGATGGCAAGAAAATAACATCAAGTAGTTTCCAAACCCTCTGTGAAGGATTGAACGACAAGCTCATAGGAGCAAAACTGGCGTTTTTCTCTCATATCGCTAACATTGTCGAGCCTTTCCTTACGGAATTTCAAGGGGATGCGCCTCTAGCTCCATTTCTATACACAGATTTGACTGCTGTAATGGAGACTTTAATGACCAAGTTCATAAAGCAAGACATTTTAAAAACGGAAAGCACTCATCGCATTGACTTAGACAAGAATGAGAATCTTCTACAGCCCAAGAATGTACATCTGGGATCTGCTGTGAAAGCGGAATTGAGAAAACAGACCTTAAATGAGCTTCAAATATCTCAATTCAAAAATCATTGCAGGAAAATGCTTACTTTTCCATGCAAGAAACTTTTGGAGAAGTCTCCCTTGAAATATCGTCTGTGTAAGGGAATAACATTCTGTGATCCATCTCTGCTTTCAAAGAGACCTGAAGCTTGCATCAAAAACCTAACCACTACAATGGAAATATTCCAAGAGAAAAAGTGGTTCACTGGAAGTGAATGTGATGCAATGGATCAGGAGTTTAGAAGTATTCTAGGTAAACCTGCCTTCCAAGAGCTGGCTAAGACTTCCGAAGGAAACACCAACGTTTCGACCACTTTTGGAGATCCGCGTTGAATACTTTTAACGCCTCTCAATTACTGATAAGTTTGCTCAAGAGATTCCTTATTATATGCCATGGAAACGCGTTTGTTGAGGGAGGATTCTCAATTAATAAAGAGATTGTGGTTGAAAATCAGCTGCCCCGGTCCCTCATAGCACACCGTCAGGTATATGAGGGCGTGCAGTGCGCCGGTGGTTTGGACTCCATTGATGTGAACAAGAAAATGATTCTCTACGTTCGTAACGCAAGAGATCGATATATGTCGGCTCTAGAACAGCAGAATAAGTCAAATAAAGAAAGTCAGAAGGAATGCTTGGAGAAGAAGAGAGTGTTAGATCAAGTAAAGGAGCTGAAAGCAAAAAAACCAAGTTGTTGTTTGAAAAGCAAGCAGAAGCAGAAGCCACAGAAGAAAAAATAAGCCGCCTTACCGGAAGAGTACCTCTGTAGTATGTGAAGTACTTACGCTTGAGATTTTTTTTGCTACTATGCTTCACATGTACTGATTGTGTAGTTTTAGACTATTGTACTTCAACGTTCCGATGTCTAATCTCAATTTTTTGTTGTCACTATGTTTATCTATGTTTCTTTCAATAAGTATGTATATGAAAGGAAAACATGTTATGTAGGAGGACATATACATACAGAAGAGGGTAATCTTACCTTTATTTAACTTTGATTTTTATTATACAACTTTTAGTTCACTTAGCTGAGATACCCAAATGATTACAGACTGATTGTACCAAAGCTAGATTTTAATAAATACGTTTTAACATTTTTTGTTATCTTCATTTATGCTACAGAATTGATCATGTGCATTCCTCTAAATTACAAGTCTTTTCTAAGCATTCATCAACACAAACTCATATTCCAATTACGGTCGTGAAACCTATTGTGAAAATTGAGTTTTTCTATTGGTTGGGGGCAGGGGTGGATTTAAAAACGCATAGGAAAAGGTCAGGGAAAAACTACTTTTACGGTCTGGAAAACCTGGAAAAGTCAGGGAATTTTAGAATTCTGTTTCCGTAGCAACCCTGATAATCCATCATTCGAAGTTGATAGATGTCACGTAAGAATCCAAAGTAATTATTATATTCATCAAGAATCTGAAACCGTGCTTCTATGCCGACAATAATAATTGTATCGATGGCCTGGTGGAAACAGTCAACGCGAAACTTTGTAATTGGATCATCTATTGCATGATCATCATGCTCGTAATAAAAATTGATCTTTTTTTGTCGCCTACGTATTTGTGCTTTAGCTTTCAAATTTCCTTCAAAGCCTAGAATTTCTGCCAATTCCTTAGTATTTGTTATGACTAAAGCACACCCTGAATCAGATCTACGTTCTACGAAGTAGGACTTCAATTTTTGAAGGGATTTTTAAGCAGACTTTACATTTAGTTTAACACTTTATAATGTTTTACTAGTCATGTTAATTTTGCATAAAGCACCATGCCAGAAAACTACTAAGCATAGAAATTTGAAATCTTGTAATTTTGACATTAATGACTCAGCCATGTGTCTAACTTTAGTATCTAAATTCTATATGGTATCTCATGGTACCTTAGGAGTTGCACAGCATCACACAGTGGGCCAGGATCGCACTTTTTTGGCCAAAAGTCAAGGTTTGAACTTGAGTCAATTGAATATATTTTCGACTTTCAGACACCTTGAAGTATCTGCTATTTGGTGTTTCTTATTAATCAGATGCCCTGTATTTCATTCAGAAATAGTCAAAGTTGAAAAATGAAACTTGATTTCCTATACTTGGTGCCTGAAAAGAAGGGATACAATTTTATGATGTTTATCGAAAAGCAATCGGTTTTTGATTTTTTTAAATTCAGTTTGGATCAATAAATGTAGCAAATGGCGAAGAAGCTACGAAACTAATCTCAAATTTTTAAATTCACATGTTTTATTCACAAAATATTCGATTTTTCCCCGCAACGCCTGCTGCCGAAACTTCACTTCCCGGTATTCCCCTTCACATCCAAAAAAGTAAGATACCAGTGGGTCCCTTGATATGTCTACTTTGACGCAGGGGTGCTCACTTTTGCTCAAATTCATATCTTGCTGAAGAAACAGCGAATAACTGCGCGCTCACGCATGGAGCCGTCCACGTGTAACGTTCTTCTTCTCCTTCATGCTTGTGGTTTCTTATAGTGCCGAACCGTAAACATCGCAACTCCGCTGACCTTGCAAGCGCCTCTCCCTCTCTCGCAGGACTCTAGTGTATAATATATATTTGGAATTTCATCTCTATGAGTACCGCTGGATTTTTGCAGTGTCTTTTCTGAAATATATATTAAACGAGATTCGAATGGATAGATTCATCTGGTTCTTCTCTTCAAAAGATAATAGATTACCATAATACCCGACATGTACTTTTTCTTAGAAACTGAAAGCTGCACGAAGCTTATAGTTTCTTGCCGTCCGCTTTTCGGCCTCATTTCAATTTCTTGAGAAATGAATATTAATTGATTTATTGATTCATACAATATGACAACATTAACGAAAATTGAGGTCTTGGAAAAAATTCCAAATGATGAAGGAAGAGAGACTGGTGTTCAGTATATCTTAGATAAATTGAATATTGATAGACAGAAAGTAAAAACTGAAGACTTAGAACGTTTGAGAGTTTCTGTTTCAACTCTCGTTACAAAGAGAAAAAATAAATACAAAGCCTCCCTTGAGATTAAAAAAAAAAGATTTTAAGCATATAATGCAGATTGGCTGAATTCGAATTTTCTCTTTCCTGAATTGAGATTGGAAAGTCTTGACCCTAAGCGTCTAAAACGTGGTCGCCCGAATTTTGAATTTGCTGAAATTTCGGATAGATAAAAACGACGAGAGATAGTACAAAGCAGTAAAAAATTTAAGAATGACATCTGTGTATGGTTTCTGAGGGTGTTGATTCCGATTTTGACGTCAGAATTCTAAAAAACAAAATAGCGAAGAGTATTTTAAAAAATCATTGAATTTATATGAAACGTGGTATCTAGGGGTTTTCGAGGGCGCTGATTCCAAATCTGACGTCAGAATCCCTCAAAACAAAATGGCCGATCCGACATATGTTTTGAAAGACTCGTCCGCCATATTAGAACCGCCATTTTTTTTTTTT
>CAKNWT010315371.1:817-13410 GCA_932066315.1 Andricus coriarius
ATTTTTCGCAATTGCAGCGCCATCTATCGCGAATCGAAACAAATTTTCCGAATAAAACTTACGTATTTCGTAAAGGAGAATCTGAATCTGTGATAAAAAATTGGGGTTGCCATTTGAAATTACAAAGTTACCCCCACCCCTGCCTCCTGTGGGGGTGGGGGTGGGGTAAATTTTAACAAATCTTTTTTCCCCCTCGAAAATAAAAAGTTTTTATTCCAGACATTTTTTCCGTAGGATGCGTATTTTTTGAGATATTTCGTTGTCTCAAGTTAAAAAAAACACCCTGTATACCTGATAGGAGAAGACCTGGACCTGGCACGAAGAGGCGGTTCGGCAGGAGAAGGACACCTGGCCGGAGAATGTCTGGCTGCAGGAAGAGACCTGTTAGGAAATGAATATCTGGCTGGATGAAGAGACATGTCACGAGAATGAAGTCTGTCAGAAGAAGAAGAAGAAAAAGAAGAAGATGATGATGATGATCCGCCACGAGAAACACAAGAAATAGGGTCGCCATTAGGTAAACTGTCGAACTGTGAACTTAACTCTGCAAGAAAAAACAGATGATTAATTTTTTTAAAGTATGTTGATGTATCATGAACTCCTTGTGGCAAAATTGCGAGGAAAAGCTGAGCACATTAATGGAAGATTGCTCTGGGATATTTATTGGAAACTGGAGTAGCAATATTCAGGGAACATCATTCGGGAAGAATCCTGGAAAATTTTGGTTTAGTCATGTTTTTTTTACAGAACGTAACGCGCTTTTTTACACAAATGTAGTGGAATTCTGGGGGAACAGAAAAAACTTCGCGCAGCAATTATACAGCATTTATTTTGTTTTTAGCTTCTTACTTAGCACAGACTGTATTGCAACTGCATTGAATGTAATCATCGTAGAGTTAAATAAATCGAACGATTAATTGTGAGCTTTGCAAAAATCATTCATCATCCTACACATATCCTGCGCTGGTAAATTGTAAACGTTAGCTGCCTGATTAGTTTTAATGCACAAAAGTTCCTGAGATCTTGTATCGAACTGAGGCACTCGAAGGTGAAATCCACTAAGTACAGATGGACAGTCATTTTTTTCCTGGAAGTATTTTGAACATCAATTGCAGTGTCTCAGCATGTGAAAAAAATTTCGGTGTTCATATAACAAATGCATGCTCCAATTTTGAAAGTATAAGTAGATAGTTAATTGCAATAAACAAAAACTGTAATGTAAACAAAATCCCAAAAAGTTCTGGCACCAAGCATCGAGCTTCGGTGTTTCAAATCCCGAGCGGTAACGTCTGATCTATCTAACCGAATTTGATAAAGATTTTTTTGTCGAGAATGACTGAAAAACGAATGTTATTATTTTAACACATTATTGGTTTGGTAATAATCCATTACTCTTAGGAGTATAAATCCAAATAAAATTTTGGAAGCGGTACATCAAAAATTTCCAATTTCTTTGATTGGAAAATGATATTTGGTTCTGAGAAAATGTAGGAAGAAATTTCTTTATCGAGGCGCACGTTTTTTCAACTGTGGACAATGATAAAACGTCCAATTTTCAATTTAAAAAAATCGAGAATCCTCTTTCTAGAGTTAGATTTGCCGAATCGATGTTAAAAACGTGTGATTAAGAATATTATAAGGTTTCCAGCATTTAATTTAGGCACTTATGGCATTCATACAAATACAAAATAAAAAAATGAGATTTAAAAAATCCTTCCGTCAGGATGTGTATTAGATTTCTTTGATTTTTTAGGTAACCTGTTTTTGGAAAATTTGTGCCTTCATTAAACTTTTTATCTAAGCATGATTTTGGCTAAGGCAAAAAAATTTCCGCCTCCGCTTTAACTCAATATACTTTCTTGTTTAGAAATTCGTACAAATTCCTTATCAATAGGGAATGTTTTTCGAATTCCATCTTTTACAACATACACATTCTGAACAAATTGTTATTAATGGAAAGCTTTAAACATGTTTATAAAATTATCCATATATTACCCAGGTAACACAGCCTCCAACCATGACATCACTAAAAAGGAACAGGTTACTATTTTCAATAACATGAGTATGACGTCTTGGTCATTTTCTACCTGGTCTTGTCATGTAAAAAATGGATTTGACAGATAAGCCCAGAATAAAACTAAAAATGTAGGAATCGGTAAGGTTGATTCGTATTATAAATTTCCTGTTCAAAAATATAAATTTATAAATAGTAGGCTTTACGACTACTTGACTCCCGTAACGTGAAGTAAATGTCACTAATGATATTTTGCATCAGCTTCGATCCCTGATTTTAATTTGATTGTCAGATCACGGTGTTACCTGGGTATAGTATTATATTCACCAGTATAATCAGGATGACGATCCAAGTGAAGACCAGAATATAAACGATCCTCATTTTTTAAAAAAAGGGGAAAAACTGATTATTGCGTTGATAAAAGTTTAGTTATCAGTGTAACTATCTAATATGTGAATGTAGGTACAGCATGATCCTTATGGCAAGTGGCGTATAATGTACTTTTGTAAAGCACGCTATATTCATGTTTGATAAATCATTATAATTGTGAGGGAAGAAATATGTTTACTCAACCGAGGTTAACTTGGAAAAAATAAAGCGATTTTTTCGGATAACGCTGTGTGTGATAAGTTTTAAAGACCAAAATTATTATGGAAAGAAGTATTTGTTCGTTAATAAAATATCTTAAAGTAAAATAAACCAAGCTTTGTTTAAAATATTTGTTTTTAAAGTAATTGTGTTCCAACAAGGGAAGTGAGCTATGTCACTTTTTACAAAGTTTTAATTTTGAGGTAGTTATCGTTCTGGATGCTTTTTGTTGCAAAAAGAAAAATTTATTTTCATGTACAAAATTTCTAACATGCAAAAATACTTTTTATTAAAAAACTTGGGTCTTAGAGCGAACTTTTGATTCTTATCGTTTTCATTATTTCTTCTTATCGCTAAAATGATAAGATCACATTAAACCCCATAGATATTTTTTATCTGAAGGTCACTAAAAACAATGGAAACATTTGTCAACTGCAATTATCGGACGTCGAACAATTTTTATCTGGAGACGGGGTTACAACTACATTTTTATATTTAACATTAATTTAAAGATTTAAAAATAATTGTTTCTTTCTTCAAAAATATCATCAATAATAATATTGCAATTGTTGGAAGTATATTAATTGAATACATTTTACGCAAGACAATTGAGCCGTTCCACAGTGGTCCAGGAATGGATATTCGCGAACAAATTAAGCTGAAGGTCCCAATTCTCAAACGATTCATATTTTCTCTTTTTTTAGTTATTCAGTATTAAATTCCTAACGAACGTAATGTGACCAATTTTTCAATTTTTTTTTTAAAGTATCAGGGTAATCGGAAAAATCGATGGTCATCCCCTAATAATGGCCACCTCATTTAAATATGCTTATATGAAAGAAAGCTGGGTTAGTGCAGTAGCGAAACCGGTGATGCTGAACGAGTAAGAAATTTAATTGAAAAGCTGTTGAGGTCAGGAGTGTCCACGTGTTGAAAATTATTATTTTTCAAATAGTTACGATAAATTTAACTGAAAACTTTGGATTTTAATTGAATTTGGTAATTAAAACTACACAATAGTAGTATTCTAACCTTAAAATGATGTACGTATATTGATAAATGGGTGGTCAATCAATGTCCTCGTGAATTATGTGGAAACCATGAAGAAGTAGTAAGGAGTGATATCTCCCATGGGTGAAGGTAGACGAAAGTGGAACTGGAAATATCCAAAAGTTACTATCTGCGTCTCTTATTAGTGCAGTATGGCGCGCAGCCGTGATTTCGTATTTCATGGCTGCGCGTGTGACTGCACTGTTGTCGTTGGAAACATTTTAATTGGCCACAATATCTGAAAAACAAATGACTAATAACTTTGCCAAAATTCATTAAAAATTGTTTCAACTTTTTGTCAACTATGTATATAATTTGTTGTCACTTTTCCTTGCAAATAATGAGTGGAAATCATGTCAGAAACAGTTCTTGGCTCTGGCCAATGATTATACGATTTAGTGGCTAATCACTGTGCTTTCAATGTGCTCATGAGTAATCTATAACCTGATGTGGCCAACGAGGTGGCCAATGACTGTACTTCACGACATTTCAGTGGCCAATCATACAATCTATGTTGATACATACAGTTTATGAATACTATGTATAATCTATGTTGATGAATACAGCCTATGTTGATCACTATGTCGTCATGGCCAATCATTGTTTTTTTATGGCATTATTGTTAATTTCTTTAAATATAAATTATATACTATTTTTGACGCTTAACTTACTATAGTAATTTAAATCTTTATAAAATTGATTATCCATTTGTGTATTTTATATTTTCTTTCGACACTTGTAGTGTTTTTTACAAACTGTTAATCTGGGAAAATTCCTGAAGTGGCCAATGATTGTACCGATTAACCTATATTAATAAAAAAATGGAAAGTAGGAAAAATCCAGGTACTATATTTTTATGGATTGAAAACACTGAAAATTAACTTAGAATTTTCAAAGTTCATTCAGAAACGAGGGGTTAACAAGTGGTGAAGTCATGTGTACACCTTTGCTGAAGTCACTTGAATTCACGTGAAGTCACTGAAATCACTTGAAGTCAGGGTACACTCCATCATCGGTCGAGTTGTGAACCCCTCGTTCAGAAATACTTATCGATTGTAAATAAAGGGTTTCATAAAAAAAAAGATTATTATTCAGAATATCCATAAACAAATGACAAGATTGAATTATTTTTTAGAGTTATTTTTTTTAACCTGATAATCAAACGGGGTGTAAAACTTTGTGATATTATTGATAATAATATAAAATTATTTACAATTATACAATTTCACAGGAATAATCATAATTTTTACTGTTTCATTCTAATTTTTTCTTTTTATGTTTTTTTTTTCAAGAAACTTCAAGTTTTTTCCTTTTAATATTTGCAGCTTAAAAATTCGATATATATTATTTCGACTATTTTAATATCAATTTCAAAATTTTGTTTCTCATTACAGTTTCGATTGGGTCTTCATTCACTTTATATTGAATATAAGTGTTTTTTATTGATATCAAGAGAGTCATAAATCAATGAAAATATGGTATCCGTAAAAGCCTACTGAACGCTTATTTTTACAAATAAAGAATAATGTGTCCATTTTTTAACCTGAAGGTATTTGAGGGAAAAAACTTGAACTTTTATCTAACACAAACAAAAGAATCCTTAATACGAAAAAAGTCGAATTTATTTTTGATATTCAGTTTTAAAGCTGAAACAATTTTTTTCTAACAGTGCCTATGATGAGTGGAAAGCGAATAAAAAACTCAATCGAATATGTTGTGGAAAAATAATATTTCATTGGTATTAACAGAGCTATAAATCATAACAATTATGGTAGTTGTAAAATAATGCTACAAAAATTAAAGGCCTTTTAATTTTTAATTTTATAATATTATTGAAACCTTAATAAATTTATGAATTTTAATTTAAGATACTTTAAATTCAGAAAAGTTCTGATGCTTTAAATGCTTAATCATAATAAAACCAAAAATGTTCTTTATTCAATTTTTTAACTTAAATTTTTTTTTCAATATCAAGATTCGAAAATAAAAATTCAGAGATCTGAACGCGAACGAGCGAGATGAAGAAGAAGGCCCTTACTTAAAATTTCATTTTTTTAAATTTAATGAAAATATTTTATTTAAATCATTACAAATATTTTTTATGCTGAAATAATAAATAAATAACCTTTCAAAGCCTTCACTTGCTGGGTAAATGAAGATTTCTTTTTGTTTTTATTTACAATATAATTATTGGAATAAGTAAGTTTCATTAATGCGAATACCGATTATTTTCCTTCTTACAACTAACTTCCCTCAGAGCGTTCAAATTTAGAAATATATATTTTTACTAATATATTTTTTAAAAACTTACCCATAAAGTATATTTCTACTAATATAAGAGAACCAGTTTTACCGAATGATGCCGAATTGTTCTACAATCTTTTTCGGGCTTCTAAATCGGTTATTGTGGTCAAAAAAGATACTTTACGTTTAATTAAATTTTTTAATCTTGAAATGTGTTGAAATATTTTACAATGTTCCCTTAAAATTAATTTTTTTTTAATAAAAAGTCTTTTTAAATTTTCTCAGGAACCTTAAGAAAGTTTCTTCAATTTCTTAAATCCTTCCTAAAATTCTTTAAAAACTTTTTTGTTCTAAATCTTCAAAAATCTATATTCATTTTGAAATTTTCTGTCATCTTCTGAAGATTTAAACCATAAAAATGAAATAATCTTTGAAAAAGCAATAAAATATATTGATTATAGGTAAAGGACTTGAATCTAAGTTTTTTGAAATGTGGAGTTTTGTCATGCGATTACAGTGTAATAATTAAATTAATGATAAAATCATTCTTACTCAAGAGATATCATTTTAAATATTTCTGACTTTAATCAGTCTGGGCGCGTGACCAACACAGCGGGACAAGTGGCAGCAAAAAAAGTATCCTTTCTATGACAATAGTAAGTCCAGAAGCAAAGAATCTTCAAGACGTTGAAATGGCCCTGCTTCGTTCAACCCCATCTGTTTCGGCCATTTGGAATTACTATTGTCATAGAAAGGGTAATTTTTTTGCTGCCACTTGTCCCGCTGTGTTGGTCACGCGCCCAGACTGATTAAAGTCAGAAATATTTAAAATTATATCTTTTGAGTATGAATGATTTTATCATCAATTTAATTATTGCACTGAAATCGCCATTGAACGGCTTCCTATCTGCATTCGTTCGCAAGATAAACTTTTTGTAAATAAACCACCGTATAAGATAAACTATTGCATATTTTAGCATTTTGAAAAATGCATTGTATTCAGAAATGTTCAAAGAATATCTGTGAATTTTTTCAGATTTTTCCTAACGTCGCCCTCCTTCTGGGAACAGGTCAAAGTCGACCCATGAAAAAGGAGGCCGAAACCCCCTGTTTTTTTGGGCGTTTTGGCCTCTAACTGTTGCAAAAAAAATTTTAGGACAAAAGTGAACATATCGCTGCATTCGGAAAACTTTAAGCTTTCAGATGCTTTTTATTAGATATATCAGAGATTTTTTTTATGCGAGCTGCAAGCAAAAAAAGTGAGGGGCCTATACCTTTGGAACCGACTTTAGTAACCAATTCGTTACATACTTGCAAAAGTAACTTCGTTACCACAATCGTTATAAAAAAGTAACTAGTTGTTTCTCATCACTGATAAACGTGTAATAATTTTCCTCAAAAAATATTTTCGTGAGGGAAAGAAAGTTTTTTAATTTGTTTCAGAAAAAGGCTGACTGGGGCACTGACGAAAGATTGAAGCCTCAGGAACCATAATAACATAAATTTACTTTTTATTGTTATTTATAACATTTTAAGACGACTTCTGATCACAAACAATTCTATATTTTATATTAACATTTTTGTGTAATTGAATTAATGGTGTGGAAGATTGTGGTTTACATTCTGTACTTTAAAATTTAGTAAGATTGGGCGTAAGGAGCCTACTGGAGTTGACCTTATTTCATCTTTGGTCAATGGAGTAATCCTGCCGTTTTCCATGTTTATTTTTGCCCGTCTCGTATGTTTAGTGGGAACTTTACGTGCATATATTCCAGCAAGAAAATTACTACTTTCCAATATTGCAAAGACGTCACCATCGAATGTTGATAACACAATTTGTTCTTGGGTTGATGGAGGCCGATAGAATCTTCCTTCTTCGAGTATTTTAATTGGTTTATCCACAGGAAAAGTGTATCTTCGAAATACGAATTTCTGGTGCGGATTATTGCTGCTAGTAAGCCGAATAAATTCAAGCTTGTCAAATCCGTATCCAACTACGTCAGAAAAAGCAAGCCTGATAGGTGGGGCTTTATATATTCTATTCGGAGACCTCGACCTGATACGAAGAAGCGGCTCGGCAGGAGAAGGGGGCCTGGCCGGAGAATGCCTGGCTGTAGGAAGAGACCTGCCAGGAGAATAATGTATAGCTGGAGGAAGAGGCCTGGCAGGAGATTTAGATATGGTTGGATGAAGAGGCATGTCAGGTGAATGTTGCCAGTTAAAAGAAGAATATTGTTCGCCACGAGGAACACCCGGAATAGGTTCGCCGTTAGGCAGGCACTCGAACTGTGAACTTAACTCTGCAAGAAGAAACAGATGATTACATTATTGTTTTGAAGTAAGGAAAACTATTACAAGAGTAGGCCACTTTTAAGAGTGATAAAAAATACAGGTTTAAATTTAAAAAAAATTATTATTCACTTTCTGCTCTAAAGCTTGCAGTCGTCATCAGCTGTTCAGCTGGATGCGACTACGCATCCGCACATGGGCCTAAGCACAAACTCGCAGTTTAGCATGCTTACAAACCAAATTAAAAATGGGATTTAAAAAAATCCTTTAGTCAGGATGTGTATTAGAATTTATTAATTTTTTGAGCGACAAATGTCTGCTTCCACTTTGACTCAATGTACTTTCCGTTTCAGAAATTCGGTCATATTCCACATCAATGGGGAATTTTCTTCGAATTCCAATTTTTATAATAGGCACGTTCTGCATTTCCCTCAGATTTAATTCGCATGAATTTAGGACGCACTCAAGCAGAGTAGTCACCAATTATATATAATTAATAAAATTATACTCACCAAGAGAATTAAGGATGACCACCAAGGTGAAGACCAGAGTATAAACGATCCTCATTTTTTTCAATCAGGGGGAAACTGATTATTGCGTTAATGAAGAATATGGTTAACAGTGTAACTAGTAATTATTCTATTGCTTCATTAGATCTGTATATCGTATAGTCATTATCTCATAAAATATAGAGAGGCTTGTCTTTCTGAGATATTTATATTTCATAAATCAGTTCAAGGAAAGAAATTTGTGTAACTCAACCGAGGCTAGCTTGGAAAATATGAAGCTATTTTTTCGAATAGCTGTAGGATAGAAATCTGGGTTTCAACTGAAAATTTTATAATCGCATACAAATTTTGTGGACATCTGTCTTAAGGTGTCTAACAAGTTTAAAGACAAAAATTATTATGAGTAACGTACACAAATATTATTGATTGAAAAACTTGTGTCTTTGAGCCTACTTTTAATTCTTATCAATTTTATTGTTTCTTCTTATCGCTGAAATGATAAGATCACAATAAATCCCAGAGATACTTTTTACCTTGAGGTGACGCTCAGTCCTTGTACTTCCCCCACATTGGTGCACATACCATTAAAAATTAAACGTAAAAAAATCGACAACTGTAATTTGGTGATTGGGAATTCTCTTTCGTTAAAGCTCCTTCTGCTTTAACAAACACATTCTCATCACATATCTCGTACTTCGCACTCGATTTTGTCCAAAATGTAAACTTTTTTGCATTATGTTCAACACTATTATATCAAATGTATATTACATTTATTTCTGTACTCATAATTATAAAAATTTAGGACCAGAGCCGCATTTCGTAGTGCTTCTTATTTCTTATCCCAAATTTTCAACTCGATGTGGCTATTCGTGTGAAAATAAGTTTACGAATAAAAAAAGTGTCGGTAAGGTAGGAAGCAGGTCACGTGACCCACTCGTCACATGGCCTTAAACATGTTATTGCAACTTGTGTCGTTTTTCCATAAATTTAATTTGTTTTCAATGTTATTTTTTACGATTTGAACCAAAAATACTCATCTGGTTCTGTTAAACAACTTTTGTCTTTTCATTCGTGTTTCGTCTCTTGTATACTTTTTCCAGAAATTTAATTTTTCAATTTTTAATGTTTTTTTTTTTGATTAAAAGAAAAGCTACTCGTCGAATATAAAAATATTTGAATACAGATTTGTAGATCCTTTTTGAGTGAACAACTTTTGTCTATTAATTTTTTTTTCGTACCTTGTGTTATTTTTCAAAAAAAATTATTTTTTTATTTTTTATATTATTTTCTAAGATTGAAAAACTGCGCGGTCTATCAAAACATTATTAATGACGAAGTTTTAGCTCTTTTTTGGGTGAGCAACTTTTGTCTATTCCTTTTTTTCATAGTTTGTGTCGCTCTTTCTAAAATTTAATTTTTAATTTTTAATCTTATTTTGTTCGATTAAAAGAAAAGCTACTTATCCTATCTAAAAATGATTGAAAACCAATTTTTCAGATCCTTTTTGAGTGAACAACTTTCGTCTGTTAATTTTTTTTGTACCTTGCATCATTTTCCCAAAAATTAAATTTTTTACATTATCATAATTTATGATGGAATGTCTTAGATTCATTTAGCTTTGAGACCCCCTGAGTCAGAAAAAATAGTTTTTACAAAAATGGCTGTCTTTCGTTTTGTCTGTTGTCTGACGTCGTGATAAATTTCGAAGGAATTTTCTAATTCAAACTTCATTTTACACACCGGTTTGTGGTAAAAAAAAGACAGTTTAAGTTCGTTAGCCAGCTATTTTGGATAAAAATTCAAAAAGTTAAAGCATTTTGAAAATGTTTGAAACCATTTTTTGAAGATATAAAAATTCTGTATGTGGCTATTCCTAGCAATCGACAATTCGAATAATTTATCCTTAGAACTTTTTTTTCGATAAAATGAAAATGATCAGAGTTATAGCATTTTCAAAATTAAAAAACACAAACACAAATGAAAATTTCAAGCCAAACAACGCACGATATGAAAATAAGTCAAGAAAGGGAAAACGTTGATTTTGAAAGCCCTATGAGATTATTATAACAATTTTTTGAATTTTCTCGAAAATTCAAATTTTGATGACAAAAAATTATGAAAAATCAAAAATTCTATTTTGCGGACAAACTAGGCAAGATATGAAAAAAGATAAATCGACCAAAATTGTGTACCAAAAAAAGATCTACACACTTGTCAATAACCACTTTTTGATAGGACACATAGTTTTTGTTTTATTCGTAAAAAACAATATTAAAAATAAAAAGATTGAATTTTTTAACAAACGACACAAGCTACGAGAAAAATAAATCAAAACAGTTGCTCAACTAAAAAAAGAGCTACAAATTTGTCATCAATAATTTGTTGATAGGATGCGTATTTTTTGTTTAAATCGTAAAAAGTAACATTGAAAATAAAAAATTAAGTTTTTGGAAAAACAACTCAAAATGCAATAAAATGATAAACAACATAATTGTTTTTTTAAAGGATGCTTCTTGTAAATTAAATTTTTTCGAAGTTATAAATTAAATTATTATTATTGCATATACAGTATTATAATAATTATTCTACTATAAAATTATATTATACTTTTTAAAATTAAAAAAAAAATACAATGAAAACACATCTGTTTCAATATCAATGCATATTATAAATTGTAATAATAAAAATTTATTGAACTGATACATTTTTCAGGGTGGGTGAGAATAAAAATTAGGACAAAATAAGGAACGAATATTAAAGTAATCATGATAATTAAAATTTTTACTTTATTTTGCAATATCTGAATAAGCAATCCTAGCCCAAGGTACAGAAATGAATGTAATATATATTTTATATAATAGTGTTGAACATAATGTAGAAAAGTTCACATTTTGGACAAAATGGAGTGCGAAGTACGATATACGTTATGAGAATCTGTTGGTTAAAGCTGAAGGAGCTTTAACAAAAGAGAATTCTCAATCAGGAAACTACAGTTGTCGATGCTTGACCTTTAATTTTAAAAGGTCTGAGCTTTATTTAAACATTACAAAACATTGCAATCTTATAGTAAACATTTTGAAAATGCTCTAACTTTTTGAATTTTTATCCAAAATAGCTGGTTAACGAACTCGATCTTTCTTTTTGGCCCTTTAAACTATGTGATAAATTGCAACCTAAACCCATTAGTCTTTTAAAAATTATCAGGTATACAGACGTCAACAACGACAACGACAACGACGTCAATGACGACAGACACCATCGTAAAACCTGTTTTTTTTCGGATTAAAGGGGTCTCTAAACGTGGAGATTCAAAGAAATCCGCTATAGTCAGTTTTCACATAAAACTAATAGGGGTGATGGACCACTCTGCACGGAGCAACTGTGCACGAGCCCATCTGTGCACGTCGGTGGTCACAGGGACAACTGTGCACCGGGCCAACTGTGCACGTCTAAGTTTCGGCGTGCAGAGTTGGGAGTCTCCAATCTGTGCACGTGAACCGTTGTTCCTGTGGCCAACAACGTGCACGGTTGGGCCTGTGACCATCGTCTTGCACAGATGGACTCGTGCGCAGTTACTCTGTAACCACATTCACAACTTGATATGTAGTTGTCAGTTGTTCGAAACGTTTTTATTGAACTTCAGATAAACATATCTGTCATTTACTGTGATTTTAATAAATGGCTGTATCTAGTCGACCCGACGACGATTTTCTTCGTTAATAAATACCTAGGAGCTTATTTTCTTGAGAAAACAATTCTGTACAACATTGCCGCATCCAATTATCAAAAATGATTTTCTAATGCCTAAAATCATCAACAAATAATTTTAGAAAGAAAAAATATAGTAAACAAATGACAATATTTGACATTAATTTATTTATTTTCAAAAATTGGTATCA
>CAKNWT010315376.1:979-23812 GCA_932066315.1 Andricus coriarius
GATAAATTTGAGAAGGGTGGTGTTGTTCACAAGATCACTTGCAAGGTCTGTAAGATGACTTATGTGGAACAGACTGGTAGACTTCTTAATACTAGGGTGGAGGAACACAAAAGTGATGTTCGGTTGGGACGCTGTTATAAGAGTGTTCTTGCTAGACATACGAGAGGGTTTGTTGATATTGACCATGAGTTTGACTGGGATAATGTAGAAATTTTTCATAGTGAGAGTAATGAGAGAAAGAGAGAATCCATGGAAATGCTTTATATTAAAAAACAAAATAAGTTGGCTATTAATTTAAAAACAGATTTGGATAAATTAAACAAGAGTTATTCTAGTATGATTAATTACATTTAGCAATGGGTTTTCATGAGTCTCGACTTTCTCTTATTTCCTGTTTCATCATTTTCATAAGGGATTTTCCTTTAGACCCATACTTAGTTCTCAGGTATACAGGATTTGCCTTCATACCCACACTTAGTTCTTGGGTATCCAGGAGGTAGCATCGTGTTTTCGTTGCTGTTTCCACCTGGTCTAAATTTCTTACCTTGATAAGGGTGCTGTGTGAGCACCGAAACGTTGGTAAATATTATCCATGCTTTTTTATTGTGATTTCAAAGTGATAAAAATAAAAAAGACGAAAAAATAAAAAAGAGAAGGAAGGGGATTTGGTTGGTTGCCTTCTCATTTTTCTTTCCTCTTTTTTATTTTTGTCCAAAGAAACAAATTTTTATTTTGTTTTTCAGGAATTGCAATAGGAGCATTTTGTGGTGTTTGTCCAAATTTTATCGTAAGATTCTTGTTTTATTTTCAGGAATTTATACATTGAGCAGCATTTATGTATAACCATCTTCGATAAGCTTTAAATTAAACTGAAATATTACATAAATCAAATGACAAATATTGCCAACAGAATTAAAGGAAAAAAAATAAAAGAAAGAGTCAGTGATATTTATTAATAAAGGGATACAAAATATTTAGTTTGTTGTATGCAAAAGGTTTTCAAGGCGCAATGTGTGAGGACCGAGTCCTCGAGGAAGAATGAGAAGGAGAGATAGAGGAGAGGGTGAGCGAGTCCTTGGCGACCAGGAAAATTATTGATTTGACTTAGTGACGTTTTTGGGTCTGAGGAGAGAGCCTACACGCGTCAGTGAATATCTACATTGAATATTTGTAAGCATCTGAACATTTTTAAATGAAGAACTTTTGTGGACGTTTCGGGCCTCCGATGCGAAATTGGCAAGGTGAGCCACGCCATCGGGTACGTCATAACTCTGTTGTTGGGTCCATATCGACTACTACAGTGTGTCTCAAATTTATAGGGCCACCTACTTTTTTTTTAATAATTTTTTTTCTACTTTAGCAAAATGCACGAAATTTTTTGAGTGTGTTATAGAATCCAATTGAAGATTTTTCTCTGAATTTGATAAGCCTAATTTGAGTAGTTCGTTTTTTTAAAAGCTATAGTGAAGAATTTGGTGTCCCACATTAATAGGGCCATTTGAAAAAATTCCATTTTTCGAAAAAATGGCTGTATTCAAGTATTTAAAGTTATTTTAACCAGTAATTATTCAAGTAATTGAAGCTTTATCTACAAAAAATTAGTAGTCAATTGCGTTTCCGTCGTTCTTGTATACCATTTTCATTCGTTTTGGTAGTGAATCATTGAGAATTTTGAGACTTTTTGCGCTGATGTTGTCCTACGCTGACTTTACCGCTTCCTTGAGCTCTGCGAACGTCGCATACTGCTTGGCGTTGTCATAAACATCGCGAACCATCATGCCCCAACAATTTTCAGTCGGATAAAGTTCCGAAGAAACGGCAGGCCACTCAAGTACTGGAATCTTCGCCTCGGCTGAACCAATTCTTGGTTGACTTGTTGGCGTGTATTGACGCGTTGTCTTGTTGAAATGTCAACCGAGCAGAGCGGAATCGTTGAATGGAGGGCTTCAGATGTCCTTCAAGCACTGCCTGATAATCTTTGCTATCCATTTTATACGTAACAAAAGCTGTTGCTGCCCATATCATGATGGATCCGCCACCAAAGTTTCGGGTAAAAAAACGAGGTTCTTGTCGAAGATCACTCTACAATTTTGAGGAATGGTCCAGATTGATTACGATACTAAAAGCGTGATCTTCGACAAGAACCTCGTTTTTTTTCCACCCGAAACTTTGGTGGCGGATCCGTCATGGTATGGCCAGCAACAGTGGTTTCGGGAAAGTTAGCTTGGCTTTTGTTATCCATAAAGTGGATAGCAAAGATTATCATGCAGTGCTTGAAGAACATCTTAAGCCCTACTTTCGACGATTCCGCTCTGCTCGGTTGGCATTTCAACAAGATAACGCGTCAATATACGCCAGCAAGTCAACCAAGAATTGGTTCGCCGAGGCGAAGATTCCAGTACTTGAGTAGCCTGCAGTTTCTCGGGACCTAAATCCGATTGAAAATGTTTGGGGCATGATGGTTCGCGGTGTTTATGACAACGCCAAGCAGTATGCGACGGTCGCAGAGCTCAAGGAAGCGGTAAAGTCAGCGTGGAACAACATCAGCGCAAGAAACCTGAAAAACCTCAATGATTCAATGCAAAAACGAATGAAAATGGTATTCAAGAATGACGGAAACGCAATTTAATATTAATTTTTTGTAAGTAAAGCTTCAATTACTTAAATAATTACTGGATAAAATAACTTTAAATACTTGAATAAGGTAATTTTTTTTCGAAAAATTGAATTTTTTTCAAATGGCCAGATTAATGTGGGACACCACTTTTTTCACTATGATTGTTAAAAAACCGAACGAATCAAATTAGGCTTATCGAATTCAGAGAAAAATGGTCAATTTGATTCTATAACACACTCAAAAAATTTGATGCAATTTTCTGAAGTAGAAAAAAAAAATTTCAAAAAAAAGTAGGTGGCCCTATAAATTTGGGACACACTGTATGCCCATGGATAGCACGTGGATCGACATCCGAAATAGGTTTGGAAAGATGTCGACGTAAATTAAAGCCAAAAACAACTGAACAGACATAATATTAAAGTATGCGCACTACAAGAAAGAGAGCAAATGGAGTTCGAGTTGGTAAACAGACGACTCGAGGCAAGTTTGGAAGAAATTACAGCCACCATCTTGAGTTACCGAACCGGAATCGATGGAACAGGAACCTCTTGTTGTAACTCCATCTAGAAACAGCAGTATTGATGAAAATACACGTGCGATCACTCAAGCTCTTGCGACAACACGACCAGGGACATCTGATAACCTTACACAGAAAATTGTAAATCATATGACTATGAATAAGAAACTACCATTTTTTATGGAAATGTATTGGACTGGCCGAGCTTCAAGCGCACCTTTGAGTTATCAGCTCAAACAGGTAATTTGTCCGAACAGAAGCATTCAACACGCCTTTACGAATCATTAAAGGGAGAGGCTAGTGAAGCCGTTGTGTCAACAATGATGACAGCCAACACTACTCGAGAGGTTATGGAAATATTACAGCTTCGATATGGAAATCCTAGTATAATCGTAAAAAAAATTGTGGAAGACTTGAAGCGACTTCCAAAAATTAAATCTAGAGGGGGAGATATTGTAGGATTTGCGACTTAAGTAAAAAATGGCGTAGCGGCATTGCAAGCTGCAAAACATGTAGGTTATTTGCATAGTCCCGAGATAGCAAAAGAGATACTATGTAAAATACCAACGTCGATGATACACATGTACCACCGTTTTGTACATGGTAGAAAAAATCGCGACGAACCAGCATTAGCCACACTTTCGAACTTTTTATTGTTAGAGACTTATGAAGCTGGAAGCTATGAAGTGAGTGCTGGACCGTCTTCACGGCAGAATTATAAAAGTTGGGATAGAACTAAAGGAAACCGACAAGCTAATCCTTGTGAAGGGAATAATTCCTCCAGAAGAAAAACAGATAGTGAGTTAGTTTAACTCAAACGTGCAAAATATGGAGATACACGTAGCGAAGATATTCGATGCATTTATAGCGATAGCACAAGACATGAAATATCACAGTGTGAAGAATTTGCTCAAATACCTCTCAATAGGAGAACAAATTGGATTGGATCTAAAAAGGCATGTTTGCTGTGCTTGTCAAGAGGACACTTCAATATGAACTGTAAGGCTTCGGCATGTGGCTATGAGGGATGCAAAAGCAGACACCAATGGCTGTTGCACGAATCGAACCGGTCTGGTACTTCATTCCGCGCTATTGTCGGGGGAAGCACAAGGGAAACACTAAATAAGTCAAGTTGACTAGTCTTATTAAAAGTGACTCCAATACGTATCCATGGACCTAAGGGGAGTGTTTCTACATATGCGGTGATGGACGATGGAGCGGCACTGACGTTAGTAAAAAAGTTATTTTTTGAATGAGTCATGTAGATGGAGGGAATTGTTTTTAAATTAGGGACGCGCGGATTATTGCTGATTTAGCTTGACCAGTGCAGAGCTTAAATAAAAAGGACACGGAAGGTCTGAAACAAGACCATTGGCATTTAATAACAGCTAACGAGTTTCGAGCAGCGACAATTAACGACCCAGCAGTTTCTCCTACTGCGTTGGGATGGATTGCGGAAGAGGTAGTCGCTATATTGAACCAAAAAAAACAAGGAATGAATCAATTTGGCAAGAGGCAGGTGATGCTGATTTACACGCTCATGTAAAAATGAATTCCAGTTTAGAATCGATCGGAGTAACGGTTAAAAATAGGAAAACTGTACAGGGAAAACGCGTGGAAGAGCTTCTAATCAAAAACACGCATCGAATAGGAGACATATGGGAAACTAGATCGTTGAGGGCAGATGATTCTCCCGAATCGCCTGATAATAAAATGTATGCGCAAAAAAGACTCCTAACAATAGAAAGAAAATTGGATTGAGATTCAGAATATGGAAGACGATATTTTAATGTGGTCGAGGGTTTCCTGCAAGCTGGTTACGCCAGAAAAGAAACAGATTTATCTGAGGTTGATGGACGCACTTGGTACGTACTGCACTTTGGAGTTGACAATCCTAATAAGCCAGGAAAATTACGGCTTGGTTTCGATGCAGCTGCGAAAACACGTGTTGTTTCTTGTAAGGACAAATTACTGATTGGATCTCACCTAGTTCATCCATTACTTGGAATTCTTATGCGTTTTCGGACTAAAAGAATAGCGTTTATGGGGGATATTAAATACATGTTTCTACGAATGAAGATTCGTAAGGAATACCAATGTTCGCAACGATTTCTATGGCGTGGATAGGAAAGGGAATGTGAACCGAAAACGTATACCATGACTTCCATGGTTTTCGGAGCTGCATGCCCTCCTCCTTTAGCGCAATATATTAAAAATAGGAACGCACAAGAGTTCGAGAAACTCTACCTTCACTCTGTCAAGGCTATAATTGACAATCATTAGCTTGATGATTACTTAGACAGCGTTGAAACTGAAAAGGAAGCTGTGAACAGAATTAAAATATTTACCGAGATACATAAAAGAGGTGGTTTTGAAATAAGAGGATGGGCAAGTAATAGTAGAGAAGTATCAAATGCTCTGCCACCCGAATAGCTAACCAAAGGAGCTATCACCCTAACCATGGACCAACAACCTGTGTAGCGGACATTAGGACTAAAATGGGACCCTACAAGAGACATGGGCCGTGTTCGAGAATTTACTGGCAGTACTAGTACTGCCAGTAGTTTTTTATGCGATCGGAAACCGCTCACAGTGCCATTGCTGACAACTGTAGCGAGCGAGCGATCGTATAATTATATTAAAATTAAACCATTGAGGGTTCTTTCACACAATTGCAGGTCCGCCACTTGCAGACGGCGAAGCATTAATTAGATTCTTTAATTTTTTGATAAAAAGAAATAGGTACATGAAAATCAGCTGATTTCTCTCCAAGCTCTGTGTGCTTGAGTTTTGGGTTTGTCGTGTTTTAAATGGTTTTTCAACAAAATAATATTTTTGTGCACAGAACTACTTGACTTTGTTAGGTTGTTTTTCAGAAATATGGATGCGTTACAAGAAATGTTGGAATATCGCAAAACTTTTCAATTGTTTGTACAAGAATATTATTATTATATTAATAATTGTCCAAAACACTTACATCCTGTGCACAAAAATATAATTTTATTGAAAAAGTCATACAAAACACGACAAAACCGAAACTCATACACACAAAACTTTGAGAGAAATCAGCTGATTTGCATGTGCTTGTCTCTTTTCATAAAAACATTGAAAAATCTACGCAATGCATCGCCGTTATTCTTCCATAATTATCTTGAGCTCAATATATTTGCCCATCATATGAAACTCATCAATTTTGCTATTAAAAAAAAAAACGAGCATTTAAATTACCGCCATTAGGAGATTTTTCCGCTGACGGGAAAATCTCTATTTTCACAACTCATGATTTGCGCAAATCCGCAGGTTGCGGAACTGCAATCATGTGAAAGAACCCAGATTGCACGCTGCACTTGCCAAAAGTGCGGGAAACGCGTTCTGCGTGTTACTGAGTGGTATCGCGGGTTTCTTTTTCTTCTTAATAATTAATTTAGAAATTTTTGCTTTAATTATTGCTACATTTTTGTATTTATGTGAAAGCCCTTTATAAAATAATTCGTTAATTCTATAATCTGCGGTAAAATGTTCTGAAATTACCATCATCTTGCACCCAGTAATATTACACATGCTTTTAAATCCAGTAATTCCATTAAAAATTAAGTCACGCTAAATGACACAGAATTGCCATGATTGATGACGTTTTTCGGTCGACAGCCAATCACAACGCTCCAAATAATAATTTTGTCTACGTTGGGATCACTGCAACAGTGCTAATCACCGTAGCCACTCTCGCAGCAGTAAATTTCATGACGTCACGCCAGTACTTCCAGTACTCCCAGTCAATTCTCGAACACATCCATGATCTCTTTTGACTTATCTCTGAAAAGAATCCTCGAAATTATTGCACAAGGACAAGAGATACCTACTAAACGGGAGATGCTACGTGTAATCATGTCTTTTTAAAACCCTTAAGGTATGTTAGCACCCTTTACCATAAAAGGAAAAAAATTGCTTCAGGATGTTTGGAGAAGTGAAATTGGTTGGGATGACAAACTATTGCGCAAGGAATATGGAAGATGGCTGGTCTGGGTAAAAGCTTTGTCTGAAGATAGATGTTGTGAACACCCTAGGTGCTATCAAAATAGCAGCGAGAAACCGATTAAAACGGAACTACATGTTTTTTGTGATGCGAGTGAACAGGCGTATTCAGCAGTAGCATAGTTGGTAAAAGTCGCGCAGCTCCTTTAAAACTTACATCCATCCCAAGGATGGAGCTACAGGGAGCTCTACTAGCCATTCGACTCGATAAAACTATAACAGAAGAACATGAAGAAAAAGCAAGTAAACATGTGTTATGGACGGATTCTAAAAGTAATCTGAGTTGGATTAGAGCAGATCCTAGAAAATACCAAGCCTTTGTTGCACATAGGTTTGTGGAGATAGACGAATTGACTAACGCTGATGAATGGAGATGGATTCCGACGAAACAAAATCCAGCAGATGATGCTACCCGAGATCATGGACGTATGGGACGCAAATAAACCGGTGATTATTTGGACCGCAGTTTTTACATGAAGAGAGACAAAATTGGCCATCACCTCTGCGGGACGAAAAGCTAACAGAATCCGATGAAGAGAAGAAAGTCGAATATGTAGGGACTCTATGTGAAGAAACACATATGGAGTTACCTAACGCGAATAATTTTATCAAATGGTTATATCTCATTCGCAGTACAGCATGGGTCTTGCTTTCTCCAAAATATGGATCAAGAAACAAAAATTAGAACCCACGGTAGAAACAATGGAGGGATTTGAACATCTATGGATGCTTCAGGTTTAACGGGAAAGTTTTTCAGTTTAAACAGAAGCTGCAAAACAGATTTTCCAACCTTTCGATCATTTTAAACAATGATGGTTTATTAAAAATAGACGGACGACTAAATGCCGCTAAAGAAATATCGAACGAAATGAAGTCACCCATCGTATTAGACGGCCGACATCAATACATCAAGTTGTTAATACAGTATCATAATGAAAAGGTTGGTCATGGATCTTCTGAAATGGTGGTGAACGAATTACGTCAGAAATTCTGGGCAAGATGTCAGTGGTGTCGAAATAGAAAGGCGGAACCCGAAATACCTCGAATGGGAGGCTTGCCATCTGCAAGGTTAGGACATCACTCACGTCCGTTCACCTATTGCGGTCTAGATTGTTTTGGACCTATGTGTTCAACTGTCAGGCTACATCATGGGTATTAGACGAATGATAGCACGCTGGGGAACGCCAACTGAATTATATTCTGATAATGGAACAAACTTCAGAGGGGCTGACAAGGAATTACGAAATGCCATAAACGAAATGGATAAAGACATTATTCGCAATTAAATGACCAACCGAAGAATAAAGTGGCGTTTTATTCCACCAGCAACTCCGCACATGGGTGGGAGTTGGGAACAACTGGTACGAAGTGTCAAGGTTAATCTGTCAACAGTGTTAAAGGAAAGAGCCCCTGAGGAAAAAACCTTATCAACTTTACTCGCCGAAGTTAAACACATTATAGCTCAACGATTAGCGGATATGTTTTGGTCTCGTTGGCCAAAGGAATATCTTCCTTGTTTAGTGGTAAGAAAATGTTGGAACCAAGAAGTAAGACCACTAGCGCTGGGTGATATAGTATTAATAGTGGATTCAAATCTACCTCAAAATAGGTAGCCAAAAGGTGTGATCGTATCGTTCCATCCTGGCCGTGATGGACAAATTCCTCTGGCGGATATTCGGACAAAGAATGGACATGTACTTACATGGGCCGCAGCAAAAAGAATTGTGTTGGCTTCCGAATAATTAGTATGGCTGCGGACGCAACGCATACTGGGGTGGAGAATGTTGCCAACAGAATTAAAGGAAAGAAAATAAAAGAAAGAGTCAGTTATATTTATTAATAAAGGGATACAAAATATTCAGTTTGTTATATGTAAAAGGTTTTCCAGACGGCAACGTGTAAGGGCCGAGCCCTTGAGGAAGAAAGGGAAAGAGAGATAGAGGGGAGGGGGAGCGAGTCCCCGGCGATCAGGAAAATTATTGATTTGACTTAGTGACGTTTTTGGGTCTGAGGAGAGAGCTTACACGCGTCAGTGAATATGTACATTGAATATTTCTTAGCATTTGAACATTTATGAATGAAGAACCTTTTGCGGACGTTTCGGACCTTCGATGCGGGATTGCCCAAATTCAACTAGTGAATCAAAGTGTTTTGGTGAACATAGGGTGAACCATAGTGTTTTGGTGAACATAGCGAACATGCTGTCTTGATGAACATAGTGTGGAGTAGGGGAACCTGATTTTGGATAATTCTTAACCTTAAAAGTGAAAGTTGGATCATGGGAACATAGGTTTGGGGAATTCTTGAACCCTGCGCGTGTAAAGTGAAGTGTCAGTGAAGTGCTTGGGATTCTTTGGGACCGCATGGATCCATCCACAACAGAACGAGAGTATAGGCAACTTTGTTCTTCACTTCGGAATAATTGACGGCATCTGTTCGGCCGGTAACAACAAATAAATCTTTGTGAAGTCTTCAAAAGATTTGAAAAGATTTTACAAAGGTTTAAAATATTTCAAAAGATTGCAAACAAACGTTAACTTAAACTCAAATTTAGGGCTCTAAATTTGGCAATACCCAGTAAACTGTGCACTGGGACAAGTATCTGAAGGCGTTTGTATTGCTCGGATACCTGAGTAATTTTCCAGTATCAAGAATAAAGTGAAAGAAAAGGTAACATGATCACAAATATCAGAGAAACTCTCATTCAATTTGTGAGTATATCGCCTCAACAACCAAGTTGGAAATGGGATTATTTTGTGATAATATGTTATATTCGCAAAGAAATATTTTCGTACAGAAACTCAACGTCACCATTAAACCGCCACTTATTACACAAACACAATTTAGGGCCAAAAGCGACAAATTCCAATTCAAAGTCAGTTGCTGCTTAACCTATTAGAAAATTTTACAAATGCAAAGCTAGCGTAATTCATTTTTCTTATATTAGAGTAATTCTGGTTCTTTTCTGGGATAATGTATGAACGTCGATACGAAGAGAGCACTTATGGTTGGTTTTAACTTTTTTCGTTTTTTTTGGGGTCAGCCCCACACAGTAAAAGATGGAAATGCAGTTTCTACAAACTTTCTATGAGGGTCCTATTTCATATGGACGTCCACATATAGTTATTATTCGCCGTATTCGTGATATTCGCCACAAGAATAAAGGAGCAGAATTTAGCAGACAAAAACGCTCAATGTCTGTCAAAAGTTTGCTTTCGGCTATTGAAATAGCTACTATCAAAATGGAAGTCGAACAGCAGCGTCCTTTTATGAACTCACTCTGGGAGGTGTGGATAACGAAGATCCGATTCAAGCTGAAGGTATAGGTGCTAGGATCCTATAGATCTACATCCGGACATTAACGTTTTCACTTACGTAAACGGCAATATCCCACAAAAACTGGAGCACCGTAAAATAAATTTCAGTAATGGTTTACTAGAGTTCAGAAATATATAACCAATACAAAGGCATTTTCTGTTAAATATTTTCATCACGAAGGATCTGCGTACACTACTAGATCACATAAAAAACAAGGCTTTACATATGCATCTGAACGCCACACTAACTTCGTTAGAGGTGCAAACTCTTGTGTATTATGCAGTTTGGATATGGATTTCAGCAAAGTGAGGAGCAAATTAGTTCGATAGACACGTCGCCTGCATACATACGGGAAGGGCCTTTGTATAAATTGAAAACAAGATAGGGCTACTCACCGCCCCCTGGGGGACTCCCCTGTTCACTGCTCTGCGCGGAGATAAGAGTGTGACCTGAGAGCTTGATTTTGTGACACAGACTTCTATGAGAGAAAAATCCTGCAAACCAAGCCATCGATTGCCTGTTAATCCTATGGATTAAAATTTTTTCAAAAGCATCCCATGATCAAGAGTCTCGAAAGCCCGAGACAAGTCCAGCAAGGCCAGCAGGGTTACCTCTGAACAATGAAGGGTGCTAATTACTGCAGACATATATTCTCCAGAACTTTTGACAGGTAAGACAAAATGGCTATTGGACGCAAGTCACTAAATTACACCGGGCTATCAAATTCGTAAAAAGACCAAAAGTACCTGACCTCCATGACGAGGAGAATATTTCCTTCATTAACGAGATACTCATAACGTTTAATAACGCAGGAAGGCACTAAGGTACACAAAGATAAACGGATAAACTATTCAGAATGTCGGATCCCATGGCTGTAAAAGTGAACGACCTCATTGCACGATACAAATGACTAAGATCAATTTCCTCTGATACTACATCTGGCGGTACGGTAGCCAGATAGAAATCACTAATCTATCCAAGAGAACTATCTTTGACCTGACCATATACCAACCAGGCTTATCTTCTGTCACCTGTGTTTAGAAGAGGGCCATCTGAGCAGCTAGCCAGATACCAACTTTATTCAGCACATATTTATTTCTATCTATTACTTTTATTTAAGCGCGCCATTTGGAGCGAGCTCTGTCCCGATACATACATATTTTCTTCAGAGAGCCGGAGAACCAAGGCTGTCTGACCATAGCTACTATAAAGTGACGCAGTGGACAAAACTGATTATTAAGGTTTAAAGTTTATAGTCAAGTGTAGCCCAGCATGTATGGGAGGTGTCCACCGCATTTATACTAAAATTGCCTAAGTAAACCACGTGATTTGAGTCACATACGGTAAGAATCAAGGCACCTTCATAATTATTGTCCCAGGACAAGGTAAGATCGTCACATAGACACGTAGCTAAGGTAATCTTCAATATAAATCGCGACCACACCACCTCTGGTCACCTTACGGCTTCTACAGTCATCCCGTATTAAGTTTATGTCCCTAATATGTATCGCAGAATCGGGGACATCAGGACGAAGCCAAGTTTCTACGATCACTTGAATATCGACTCTATACAAATGAATAATGTCTGCGATTACACTTAGTTTAGGAACGAGTGACATCGTATTTATGTGTAACAAGGGCAATGGCTTCCCTCGCCTACTGCTACAATTAAAAAGACAGAGCAACCATGACGTTACATATAGAAATACGCGATACGTCAATATATCAATGCATCATAAACGATTGTGTTGATATATCTATTTTATCAATGAGCAAAAACAGTCAAGGAGACAAATTTTTTGAAACAGCAACAATGATTATACGGGATGAAGCTTCAATGGCTACAGGTAAAGATCATGCTGTTCTGACAGTTAATATATTAATGCAAGATATCATGTATGAATATAATGTCCGTTTGGAGGTAAGATAATAATCTTTGGGGAAGATTTTTGTAAAGTACTTCCAGTTACTCGTCATGAAATTAAAAAAAAGTAATGTACACTTCGGGAAAAATTAAAAATTAAATTAAATTAAACCTACAAATTCTATGAGGATATATTTTTTAAATTATTTCCTCTTTGGTTCTCCTTTTTCGGGAGCCTGCGGAGTTTTTTACTTCAGGTTCCACCCATAGCTTTTTCCCTGTTCTCATAGGGCTTATGAAGAGTTCATCACTGACTTGCGCCGAGACGCAGTTGTAAGCGTACTGACAAGAACCAAGGAAGATCTCTCTCGATCAAAGCCGACGTTCAATTTATATACATATTCCGAATTTCAGCAATGACGGTTAAAGTGAACCTAAAGAGTTTGCAACTTAAGTTCACTGAAGACAGTGTTAAATAAATGCTCAATTCTTTGTTATCTTTATTAAACTGCGACTTTAATTACAATCAGAACACTTAGCCACCTTGCATCGTATTTGTATGCATTATAATTATATACAGCTTGTCCCAGACTCAAGTGTCCGGACTTGTATGGCTACAAAAAAATTTTAAAAATAAATCTAGAATTCCTTTTCGAAAAATCAGTTGAAGTTTAGGTTTTGAGTTATTAAATGTTTAGGCTGGAACAATCAGGAGCGCGGTATAAACAGCCGTGCGTACGTGAACGGGATCACAACGAAGTGTAGTGACTGCTGTTCTCCCCTCGCTCAACAACACTGTGCTGGACTCACGCTCAAGTACGCACGACTGTTTATACCGTGCTCCTGATTGGTCCAGCTTAATCATATAATGATAATATAATGGTAATATAGCTATATCAGTCCGGACACTTGAGTCTGGGACACCCTGTATAGCGTCTTCGTACATGTTACCAAACCGAAAATCAGACATATACTCATGGTTCTTTCAGACAATATCTATGATATACAGTATGTTAACTAAAGCAATTCAAACTGCATCCTAATTTTTAAAAAGTGCCCAAGGCCAATACTAGCATAAAAATGTTTACCAGTTCTGTCACATTTCAAATATGTAAATCTGTAGGTAGGTAGAAACTTTTCTCCTTTTTAAATGCTCAGGATACTTTGCAGTAATGTGTAAATCAGTATCTTTGAAAAAAATATACTTATAATGAGCGTGTGCAAAGAAATAATGTAGCCTTATTTGGCAAAATTTGAAATATTATTATTAAATTTTTAATCATCATACTTCATCTTTTATTTTAAATCAAAGTTGGAGGTTTTCCCAATAATGAAATGTATATCCTGACCACTTAGGATATCAGAGTTTGAAAGATGTTTGACCTGGGTAGAGGGCGTACTTTTCACACGTATACAGATATTTGAGAGGTCATTCGAGTCGTAAAAATGGAGACAAGATTTTGAGATTTTTTTGTTGAATTGGAGATCAAACTACAATGTCAAGTGCATGAACTTTCATGGACATATTTTCTACTGAACTACCATGATTTATCACAGAATTTTCAAATGTTGCGCAAAAAAGCTGTGAACATTTATACTAAGCAATTTGTAAATGGTGGCAAATATTATGCAGGTATATTTTTAGGATTTGCTCCAACTATTATATGTTATATCTTTTTGTGAAAATTATAACGGTTTCTGTAATGATTGTTAGCTTTTGTTCTTATTTTAGGGATATTGTCTATAAATTTGCATGCAATATAACTTGTATTTTTAGTGTAGGTTTAACTACAAAATCACAGTGACAAAAAAATGACACTTTCCGCAGAAATTCCTATGTAAGCTGCAAGCCGCCGAAGAGGTGAAAAATTGTCTAAGAACATCGAATAAACTTCGAGGAACACGAAATTTAAATCAATTTGAAAATAGGCCATATAATTGGTAAAATTTAGAATTGCTAATGTCATCAAATGTGACTATGAATCATTTCTAATTTATAATCGAATTATATTTATAAATGTAAGACTACGACATTGTACATTTAAAATAAATTAATTGTTATATTAAAGTAGCTACTGATCAGGCTTTAAGTTATGATCGACCATCTGCCTCGAAAGCATGCAATTCTGTGAGAAGAGAACAATTCTCGACTTCTCGAGTAGCTTAATGGTTAGAGTAACCGACCGGCTATCGGGAGATCTGGGTTCGAGTCTCAGCGGAGCGAAAGAGCATATTTTTTCACAGAATGTTTTCAGAAATTCTATCTTAGGAGATAGATAGTTAGGATATAGTTCCGTTGTTACTGGTATCACAGTGGGCCAGGCGACCCGTTTCCGTGGCAAAAAGTCGGAAAACACATAAAAATGTACAATAATGAATTGCAAGGTCACTTATATATGGTTTTCGATATATATGGCGGATCCAATATGGCGGACGCGTATTTCAAAAATTTATTGGATCTTCTTGAAACGTGGTAACTATAGGTTTTCGAGGGCGCTGACTCCAAATCTGAAGTCAGAATTCCAAAAAACAAAATGGTGGGTCCAATATGGCGGACGAGCATTTCAAAAAATTATTGCACCTTCTTGAAACGTGGTATCTACAGGTTTTCGAAGGTCCTGACTCCAAATCTGAAGACATAGTTTTCAACAAACAAAATGGCGGATCCAATATGGCGGACAAGTATTTCAAAAAATTATTGAATCTAGTTGAAACGTGGTATCTAAGGGTTTTCGAGGGCGCTGACTCCGAAACTGAAGTCAACATTTCAAAAAACAAAATGGCGGATCCAATATGGTGGACGAATATTTCCAAAAATTATTGGATCTACTTGAAACTTGGCATCTACGGGCTTTCGAGGGCGCTCATTACTAATCTGGAGTCAGAATTTAGAAAAGAAAAAAACAAGTATTTAAAAAATGATCTACGTAAAATGAAACACTTTTGTCCACAGTTAGCTTATAATAAGTTACAAGAGCCTATCACAAGGGTTTTTAAATTTTGATTTGTTTTTATTTTTATTTTTGTACCATATGTTTATGTTTTTCTTATTTAATTTTTTATTTCAATTTTTAATTATAAAAACTGTGGTGCTCGGGGTGCTTTCTGTGTGAGTTCCCCCAGCCTCTCACGTTAAATTTTGCTTTCATCATCCGATAATTCTGTACCGCCTAAAGTATAAAATGTTTCATGGATACCTGGCAAATCATCGTTTTCGTTCTGATTTTCTACGCCCAAATGACGCGATTCGTCCTCTTGCGAACTCTTTAGTAAATCTCGATATAATATAATGAACAGTCGAATCAAGAGTATTATTCATTAGAAAGTCAATAATTTTTCTTTTGGTAAATTTTGACATTATATACAATATAATCGAATCCTAGAGAAAAAAAGTCAACGAAAAGAAAAAGTAAAAACTTATAACTTTGGATAAAATTTCGAAGCAAAGTGAACACAGGAAAACAAGTGAAACGCACAGCGAAACATCAGACGCTCGACGCGCGCGTGCGTGCGTACATGGCGGCTCGCGCAACTCAGCCAAGCAGGTCAGTTCTTGCCGCTCGGACGCTGACTCTCTTACTTGCGATTATTATATTATTTTTGGAGACGGGCAAAAGTGGGCATCCCTACCGTAAACTATACATTATAGAGAACAGATTGGTATTTGAAAAATTTTGATGTGTTGCGTCATCTCGTGTTATTGGCGAATGAAAGAAAGTATTTTACCAAAGTACTATATAGTTTCTAACATTAATGTGGCAGAAATTTTATTCAAATTTTTTTTATTCACTCAACAATGACCTAATTCTTTTGTACAAATTCGCAAGTTTGAAAATTGGACTTTTGGCCACGGAACCGGGTCTCCTGGCCCATGTAGTGAAAAATCTGCTTATGATCGACCGTCTACTGAACTACTAGTAATTCAGAAATTTGGGAAACCATGCCTGCGTTACAAAGCCGGCCTAAAAAAAGTGTAATTCAGTGAGAAAAGAATTTTAGAAGAAATTTAGAGGTTATGAATTTTAGGGAGTCAGGTGTAATGTATAAAAGTTTAAAAAAATATCATGATGTATATAGTGCCCTTTAAGAAGTTTAGAGTTTTACATTTTTAAATCTAAGGACACCGCAGATAATGTATGGAAAAAATATGGTAAAGGATAAAGTTCGTTTTTCTGATTCTTCAAGTGAAACACCGAAAACTTTACCATACATTTTCTGCGGGGCACTTTGATCATGGATCGCGAAAATAAAAAAGGATTCGGCTAAAACGAACACTAGAACACATGTCAGCCCGTTGCAAGGCCATCTGAGTCAAGGGGATTCGATAAAATAGAAAACTGACTGGCAGATTTCAAACTAAGATATGTTAAGAGCCGACTGAATATAAAATATATATCTTGTATTGATTTTATCAACTCATAATCCGAGATATAGAAAATACTATATATAGCAGTGGAAAAAGGCTTAGAAATAAATGTCATATTATGGATATATATGTAACAATCTCCATTTATCTCAAAACTTGAAACGTGTACACCTATAATGGCAACTATCATGTAACCTCTATGCAAACTCTTCCTTACCTTATGCCAACCCTTTTCTCCGAATGTATCTCCAAACCTAAGAAATCTTACTATAGAAAGAGTAAAACATTATTATAGTAATTCACTAAAAGATAATTAAAGTAAAAACCTTAAAATATATTTTCTATAAAACTATACATTCTGTATTCTTTTCGATTATTTTCACCCTCCGTTTACACACTTCTTTTTCCCACCTTCCGTTTACACACAGGGTCTTTTAAGTCCTATTCAGTTTTTGAACTGTTTCTGGCTTTCAAAAAATCGAATAAAATTCAGGGTTATTTTTCGAAGTGTCTACTACACGATCCAATTGTTGTTAGTGTCTATCGTTAAAAACTTTTTTGATTAAAAATTGAAATTTGGGAAAAATATAGACAAAAATCGATACTTGTTAAAAAATTCACAATTTTGCACAAAATAAATTTAAAAAAAAGCGTTGCAAGGTTTTAAACCTTAGACTATGACCTTCGAAAAAAATATAGGCCTATTCACGGCGGCTTCAATAAGTTGAATTATTTGAAGACCTGAAAAATGAGAATATTTTACAGTGATTCATGCAGGTAATTCCATAAAAAAATCAGGATAAATAATGTTAATGGATATTTATTGTAAAAAAATAGTAAAATTTACTCAAAAACATTCAGTTTACACAATCTTTACAGAAATGTATACGGTGTTCTTCGCAAACTGCCTTACCGCAGGAGGCATAACAGTAAAATGTCTTTTTGTCAGCTTTGTATACAGCATGGAGTAATAGTAAGGAGACAAATCTGTGTGTCCAAATTTGTCGCCGTTTTTTCGGACATAGTTTAGTGGAGGACGTACGCTAAAATGTACAGGAGTTCGCCTCGTTTTGAATGGAATATCAGCTATAGCTTTTTGATTGGTGGGTTATAGTGCAGGGAATGAAGGATTTTTCACCAGAAAATTTTAGAATAAAAACGAGGTATGCCATCATGTAGTGTTGATGGTTGGGATGAAGGCCTGTATGTTTTCAGGCAAAAAATGTTTTCAGGCGAAAGCATGTTTTTGGGAGATTGTGATCAAGGTATTGATTTGCGAAAATAAAAATTTAATTATAAATTGAAGCTCTTATAAAGATCTTTAATTTGGTAGGTCGCACATTAAAATTGGTTGATTTGTTCTCTCAAAAAGTAATAAAAACCGACAAAAATGGCCGTTTCGCAACATCTAGTTATTTTTGCAAAAAGTATATGCACATCTATTAAAGTCCCGGAAAAAGTGTGTTTCGCTAACCTGATCATGTACGCTTAGGGGCAATTGATATTAGAGTATTAAGTACGTTCAAAATGACTGCAAAACAATAGTACGTTTTTGTCTCGTAAACAAATGGAATAACTTCTGTCATTTTCATCCTAAAGAATCGCGGTTACAGTCACTCTTACCTTACACTTTGTGCATGATTTTAGGATGAAAATATTTTCTGTACGTTAATTGGGGGTGGAGTCCATTTTTTTGTTTATAACAATGATTGCAGCCGTCATTTTTAAGATACACAGATAAAATTGGTAAATATTAATAACTGGATACTGATACTAATTGTAATATAATTGTCAGAAAAATCAGTTACGAAAATACTGTTTAGAATAGCGGTTTATTTACGACCAAGATCGGTCGCAGTGTATGACGGCGGAGTGGGGGAAGCTGCTTCCGCCTGGTAGACGGCCTAGACGCTGGCGCTGAAATTGAATTCGCGCGTTCAAAATGGAAAAAATGGAAAAATCTCATGAAAGAATGGACATATTGATGTGTTCTTTTTTTTAATTTCAGCTAACTTTTTACGCTGATTACAAATTTTGCATTGAAAGCTAAAAAAAACACGACTTATGCTTGAAAGATAATTGTAGTATTTTATATTTTCACTAATTGTACAATTGCTGCCATAATTTTTCGATATAATGCAAGCAGCATTTCATCAATTTTAAGTTTATTCAATACTGTTACAAAAAATGTGTACTGAATGGAACATTTGTTTTTCAATAAACACAGGGCATGTCGTTTTCATAAAATTTGTTGAATATATCCCAGGATTTGCGAACGTCGTGCGATTTCTTGTGATATGTGCAGTGTGTAAAGTCGTACCTAACAGTTTGGTAGGTACATGTAATCTAAATATATGTAATACAGTACATGTAATCTACATAACCGCGGAAAATTTACTTCTTAAAAAACTTTCTTTTGGATAAAAATAATGTTTTCTTTTTCGAAAATTCATCATTTGCGGTAGAAGTAAATTTTTTTCTGATTAAAACTTTGTTTTTTTTCCTACTACACAATTATTTTTTTCAACTGAAAATGTAACTACTCCATTTTTGTTTGAAAATTCCTTTCTTTAGTTCGAAATGTATCTATTTTGTTGAAAATTCTTTTTTTGTTGTTGAAATATTTGTTTCAATGTCATTTTTTCGTTGTTAAAAATTCATCATTTTCATTAAGAGGTAACTTTTGTTTGTTTAAAACATCTATTTTTCCTACTGAATTTCTTTTTTAAAAGTGAAAATGTAATTTTTCCACAGAACGTTATGACCCAAGTTTATTTACAAACAAATGTTGCATTCAGTACATATTTTTTGTAACATTATTGAATAAACTTAAAATTAATGAAATGCTGCTTGCATTATATCGAAGAATTATGGCAGCAATTGTACAATTAATGAAAATATAAAAAACTACAATTATCTTTCAAGCATAAGACATGCTTTTTCTGTGCTTTCAGTGCAAAATTTGTAATCAGCGTAAACAGTTAGCTGAAATTAAAAAAAAGAACACCTCAAAATGTCCATTCTTTCATGAGATTTTTCCATTTTTTACATTTTGAACGCGCGAATTCAATTTCAGCGCCAGCTTCTAGGCCAGCGTTTCCCAAACTACGACCCCGGGTAGGGGGATGCCACCCCGGGCCCGGTAGCTTAACAGGCTCCGAGGCAGACTCCCCGCTGCGAACAGGCGGCTACTTTCATATACCTGCCACGAATAACCCTTTCATTGTGATGAGATAATGACCAGTTACAATAACTGAAATTATAAAGACATGTCTCAATTAAATTTTAATTATCGGAATGAATACCGTGACATAATTTTAAAAAATTAAAAAGAAAGTTCACAAAAATCGGTTAATATTTTCGAAAATAAGGGAAACATTCACAGATCTTGAAATATAAAATCATTTCAATCATTTCACCTTGAAATATAAAATCATTGGATACCTAAAATTGTTTGGGAAAATAAATTTCAATAACATTACACATTATTTTTCGAAAGCGAAATTCCAAGTTTATTATAAATGCATAAATTGATTTGTACATATAAGAGTATAATACACTCAGTAATCAGGCATTCATAACATTCTAAATTTTTGTGTATACGGGTGATTCTTAACACTGTGAAAAGCATAAACTGGAAAAGGAGCGCATTCGACATCAATTTAATGTATATTTCATCATAATATACGATCATCTGACATGAGTGACAATTCCACTCATACATTGTTTTTGATGGTTCCCAATAGCAACACATGACTGAATAAGGTGAAGATATACACTTTTAAATATGTTCACAATTTTAACACACTTGTACCGTACTTTTGCATGGTGAATTTACATTAGCGGAATTCTCGAAAATTTTGAAAAACGTTACATATGTTTCTAAATCCAGATGAACAATGTATTATAAATTGATACCTTCACTCCTACACATACCAGAATAATATACATATTAATAAATAATTCATTGCATTCTACATGTTTCTGTCTAAAGGCGATTCTTAACATGTGCGAAAAACAAGGCACATTCGACATAAATTTATTCTCATCGCTATGAATGGTGACACCTAAATTCATGTCAATTTCATCGAATTTAGTGCGCCAATTTTACTTATACCGGTATTTCATAACAAACATTTGTATTTCCATCTTTTGAAACTTTTCAAAATGTTAAAAAACATATAACTTTCATAATTTTAATCAGAACTGAAAATGGCATTATGATAATTTGAAAGTTTTTCTGTTTTGTACCAGAAAGTTTGACACAAATTTGCAAAACTCATAACAAAATCTTGTTTCAAATTTTGAAAAACGTCGAACTTTTTGAATTTTAGTTCAATCGAAAAAGTTTGATTAGGATTGTTTGGAAATACAATTAATATATAGTGAACATTTGTAATCAAATTTTCTAATCTATCAGAAAAATAATTTGTCCATTTTTTGAATATTTTTGCAATGTTAAAAATCATATAACTCTTTATAATTTTGATTATAATTAAAAATGGCAAAAATTTCCAAAACACATAACAAAATCTTGTTTCAAATTTTGAAAAAGGTCGACCTTTTTCAATTTTAGTTCAATCGAAAAAGTTTAATTACGATTGTTTCGAAATGTAATTCATATCTAGTGAACATTTTCAATGAAATTTTCAAGTCTATCAGAAAATTAATTTTTTGTATTGTTTGAAAATTTAAAAAATTTTGAAAAGCATATAGCTTCTTTAATTTTAATCGAAATTAAAATTTTTGTTTGTATATTTTGCAATTCTTTCACCTATCTGTAAGAAATATTGACGAAAATTTTTCAAACTATCGAAGGCTGACTCGATTGAACATGCAGATACTGTGTGTGACAAATCGTAAAGATCCGTTAAAAAGTAGAGATAGGAAATGTGGACGATTACATTACATTAATGAGAACATAACAAGTATGTTATCAGGGCTAATCGCAGGTTTTGAAATAAGACTCGGAAAACTCAGAGTTTTTCGTTTTACATTGAAAATGACAGCATGAAGGTACCCTCTACAAAAATAGGAATCATGTAAAGTAGTAAAGTATGAAAAGAGATGTTTTATTTGGGCAGTGAAGTGAAATCACGAAAAACTCGCACACTCGACCTAATGTGTTGGATGACCTTGTTTCTCGTGAACAAGACGTTTGATATTAGGTGAGATCTTCGAGTTAATTGAAAGCATGAGGTCATTTTCGATATTTAATAATCTATTGCGGTATTTATTTTTCAAAAATGTTACCGTTGAAAATCCTAATTCGCATAGGTAGGAAGTCGGAAACGGCATCAAAATTCTCAGCGCTTGAAATGAAAGTTGTGGATATTTATCTCTGAGAAATATCCAAAACTGAGAAGCTGTGCGAGTTGAGTACTCAACATTCATTCGCAGGTTGTGACACTCAAATCAAACAATTGACGTTGCAAATTTGTTTCGATTTGAGCATTTTGCACAACAACTGCGTTGAAAGGGCTGATTACCCACTCATTTTCATATTCCCGGAGAGGGGGAAAATACTCTTGGATTAGAATCTTCATCTCATGCAAGTGCGTTGTGAACAAGTCCAGACTATATGCATCTGGTGGATTACTTGCAGAATGAGCTTTTAGTAGAGGAAATGCATCAAACTGATGCATTCTTAGTTGATGATTCCAATAATCAATTTTCAACAAGAACCCTTCCATTTCGTATTGGAGAGTGATCATATCACTATTACGGCCTTGCATTTGTGTATTTAATTCATTAACTAGAGCAAAAATATCTGCTAAATAGCTTATTTTGCAAACCCACGTCTGGTCATCGAACTCATGCGCCAGAGGAGTGTTATCGTTGCATAAAAACAAATAAACTTCGTCTTTCAATAACACTAATCTATTTAGAACTTTGCCCCGGGCAAGCCATCTTACTTCTGTGTGATATAGTAAGTGCACAAAATCTGCTCCCTATTCGGAGCAAAGTTTTTCGAATAGACGACACTTTAAAGACGAAGTTTTTATGTAATTAACAATACTCACGCAGTCGTCCATCACAGACTTTAAATCACCTAGTAGAGGTTTCACAGCCAGTGCATATCTATGGATCATGCAATGTGTCCATTTAGCATTTGGCGC
>CAKNWT010315377.1:0-14280 GCA_932066315.1 Andricus coriarius
GTTTTTACGCTAAAGTCAAAACCAAATCAAAGAACCCAAAGAGAAAATTCAACTATTTTTGATTGAAGGTTCATTCTTTTTGATTTAAAAGTCTACTATTATATTTTTTGTACAGAAATCTCTCTTGGTAGAAAATTCAACTGTTTTGTTAAAACTTTAATTATTTTGTTGAAAATTCAATTAGTACTTGGCTAAAGTCACCTTTTTTGGTTAAGAATTCATCGTCTTTTGGTAGAAAGTTTTTTCGTTTTATTTGAAAAGTCTACTTTTATATTTTGGGTTCAGAATTCATCTCTTTTAGTGAAACATTCCGCTATTTGATTGAAAATTTAATTCATTCGTTAAAGTCATTTTTTGAGCCAAAAATTCAACTAGCTTGTTGATCCGTCGTCTTTTCGGTTAAAAAATTCATCTTTTGGTACAAGTCATATTTTTTGGTTCAAAAGTCATCTTTTACGATTGAAAGTCTTTTTGAATATAAAATGTATCTTTTAGTAAAAAAGTAATCTTTTTTTGGTTAAAAATTCACCTGTTAGGATTAAAAGTTAATTTTTTTTAATTGAAAAGTCTACTATTCCATTTTTTCCATAATTCATCTCTTTTGGTTAAAAATTCAATTATCTGGTTAAAAATTTGTCTCTTTTGCTTGGAAGTTCAACTATTTGGTTGTAAATTCATCTTTATATTTGAAAATTCAACTATTTGGTTAAAAATGCAACCTTTTTATTGAAAATTCGACTCTTTTGTTTCAAAGTTTAATTATTTGGTTGTACATTCATCTTTGTATTTGAAAATTCAACTATTTGGTTAAAAATTCATCTTTTTTATTGAAAATTCGACTCTTTTGCTTAAAAATTTAACTATTTGGTTGTGAATTCATTTTTATTTCCAAAAATTAACTTGTTTTTTGAAAATTAATATTTTCTGGTTTAATGGTAAAATTTTATCTTAAACATCCGACTTTTTAGCAAGAAAACTCAACTCTTTTGTTGCAAATTCATTTCTTTGTTAAAAATTCCACTATTTATTTTGAAAATGCAATATTTTTCTTCTTGAAATCTTAGGAATATGGTACCTACATTAATGTTAATTATAGTATGTTACATCAGAAGTAGGGGTAGACAGGTCTTTACTGGGAGATCAATGTTTGCAGGACGAGTCGTAAAACCATGTTTTTTTATGGCCATGGTTTTTCAGGTCGTCCTTGCGAACATTAAGCTCCACGTGAGTACTTGTCTAACCCTACGAGTGATGTACGATATTTTATTCGAAATCAGCATGTTGTGAGACTATAGGGCCGTCTGAAAAGTGAGTCGTAATGTTTATAATATCTTTGGTTGTGAAAACATACGACTGACGTGGGAATCATCTGCTTGTCTGTGATTGGTAAATTCGTGGCCATTTGTGGAACTAGTAATCTGCCAGTGTGGCGGCGTTTGTAACTAATAATCTATCAGCAGCTGACACCGTTCGGTAAAGGGCTATCTGATGCTCACTTTTCAGTAGGCGTTATAGGCGATTGGATCATTTTTATTGATTTATTTGGTGATTCCGAATAGAAAGAATTTATTCCTCTATTATTCCCCTCTTTTCTTGAAAAATCACGTGATTTCCCCTGTTTTGGGATCTTTTTGTGCTGTGAAGTCTGAAGTCACTTTTACAATAATTCACATTATATATTTTACCTTGGAGCTATATAATGTTTCATTCTTTTCAAAATTTATATAATAAAGAAATTAGTATTGAATAATAAGGATTATAAATGCTTAAAGATCAACCGGAAAAAATGTAATTTTTAACCGGGAAATTGCCTGGAATTTTTCTTTTAAATTTTGAGTGGCCACCTTGAGTCTAATCAAATTCCGTACAATTATTGTTTCAGGATGGACAATTATGGCTGTGTGCCGAACAGGCGAAGCAAATATGGCAGTGCTTGGCAGAGCAGGCTGTCTTTACCTCGGACCGCGAGGCGTGTTTTAAATGGTTTTCAAAGCTCATGGGTGAGGAGCCAGATTTGGACCCTTCCATCAACAAAGACTTCTTCGAGAATAACATTCTTCAACTAGATCCTACCCTTCTCACCGAAAGTGGAATAAAATGCTACGAGAGGTTTTTCAAAGCCGTTAACTTCAAGGAAGGCAAACTTAAATTGAAGAGAAGAACCTTCCTCATGGACGACGTCGATCTAATCGGGACTGAATATCTCTGGCGAGTCGTCACTAACAGTCCAGAAGAAATAGCGAGTCGAGGCATCGAACTTTTGAAGGAAGTCAACACCAATCTGGGACCGCGCTTGCAGTCTCAAATCCTCGCTTTTCACGAAACCTACATTGCCGAATGTATGGATAGATTGAAAGCCCACTTCGATACCGTTTCCGTCTTGAACAAACTTTTTGTCGACGGGAAGGATGAACGCGTCGATCAGAGGGCCAACGAGATCAAGATGGAAGCGATGAAAATGTGTCGCGTTATGAAAGTTCTTCAGGAATACATCAACGAATGCGACACAGCTTTTTCCGGCGAGAGAAAAATTCTACCTTTGCATAGAGCGGCTCGTGGGAAAAACCTGGCGCTTATTATTCGTTTTGTAAATCCTGGAAGAAGCGCCGATGATATTGACATCCTTACCCACAGCAACGACACCTTGGCTTCTCTGAGAAGACAGATCTTGAGAAGAATCAAAGCCAGTGGTTCAAATGTCAAGCTTGATCTTTTCATCAATGGCGAGTCACTTGAACAGGCAGATGATAGGAAACTACTCTCTCAAATACCTCTCCGCGACAAAACGACTCTCTCGGCAAAACTGAGCCAGGTTAACACGAACGTTCCAAGTTCTCCTGAGAGCAGTTCCGATAGTTCCACAAGTTCGCCATATGATGCTCCGAATTTGGGTGCAGAGAACAATTTGCCAGGAGTCGTGATGTCGCAAAGGTCGCAGTATGCAACCTTCTTTTTCCAACTCGCTGATCTTGGTTGCACTCTTCAGCATGCGCAATTGAGAGACGGAGCTAGAAATTTACTGCAATTGGTCCCACCGGACACTTTAACTGTGACTCGATTGCAGTGGCTTTTCAGCCATTTCTTGGAAAAAGAACCCTCGCAGAATCCGCACTGCAACGAACAGGCCACGAGTGTCGAGACGTTATTTTTTACAGCGAGTCCGAGTCAGGTCTTGTACAATCTGGAAGTATTGTACACGCTGCTGATGCCTGCGTTGGATCCAATGTCGGAGAGAGCCTCTGATTTTCAACGCAATTTTATTAGTAGTGGAGAGGCAGGCGTAATTTTGGAGATGCTGACGAAAAATAAGTTCCTGCCGAATGCTGATGAAACGACTAAGAGGTCAGCCTACCTGACGGTTCTAAAATTGTGCAAGCTTTTGTTGACGGTTGTTGGCAATGTGATGGCCCTGGCGTTGGATGAAGAGGATCGGGGCAATTTCTCAGAGAATAGGGATGCTCAGGCGCATAATAATAGAATTTCGGTAGCTGTTTTGAAGCAAGCATTGCAAAGTGTGCCGAATCTGAGCACGGAGTATATGTTGAGGAATGTGGCGGTACAGCTGGCACAGGTGTTTGCGTTGAGGTTGATGTTAGGTGAACCGGAAACGGACAGGTGCCGACAGTTGTTTATGCAAGCTCTCTCGTGGGAATTGCCGGATATTGCGACAATTCGGGCGATAATTAGACTTGCTTGGGCGGCTTCAACCGGGAATTTGAATAACATCAATGCCTCGACGGAAGACCTTCATGCGCTGCATGAAGTGAACCAGAAGGAGCAGAGATCGTTGGATAATAATGATGTTCTTGGTATTGATCTTTCCATTTATTTTTGTTTTATTCTTTCACTCTTCTTGGCTCTATACTATTAATTTTATTTCCAGTATGCAAGGAAGCTCTGGAGGTGTTGACAATTGCACTGGTCCTGAATCCTTCAGCCTTGGATGCCCTGACGAGAGACCGAATGTGGCAAATATTCTTCATCGACCTCGTTTTATTGAGTACATCGAGAGCCGTGAGAATAGCCGCCGCAGAGCAGTTTCTCTTGATATCAACCTGGTGCAGCAGCGGACATCAGCCTTTACAATTCGCGATCACTCTTCTCTTTACCGTCTTGACCACCACAGTTATGGATAATGCCAAGCAAAGTCACGAGTACTTCCAACTCCTCTGTCGATTGCTGAGTTACGCCCACATTTCCTCCTGTCCAGTATCGACTGCTGAAACCCTTTTGAACATCGAGATAACTTGGTTAAAAAAGATTCGAGACAACGTAAAAGAAACTGGTGATATCCAAGTGGACGAGGCTGTCTTGGAAGGACATCTCGGCATCACCAAAGAGTTGTTGGCTTTTTTACCTCCAAGCAAGAAATTCGAACTTGGCTCCGACGAAGCTCGAGGCATCAATTTAATTAAGGTAAGTTAGTTCAATAAAAATACTCTGCCGGCAAAATTTGGAACTTATTTCAAAGATTTTGAACCATTTAAAATGATTTCACAATGACGGGCTTCATACTCTTTCCCCTGTTTCCTTTTTCCCTGTTTATTCAAAGAATTCCTCTTTTCCCCCGTTTTCAAGAAACTATCTCTTTTTTCTCGTTTCATCGCTCTTATGCGAACTGAATTAATAGAAGACAATAATAAAATCCATATATTTTTGGTTGAAACTTAATTCTTTTTGGTTAAAAAATCTACTTTTATATTTTGGTTCTGAATGTATTTCTTTTGGTTGCCAATTCTACTATTTCGTTGAAAATTTAATTATTCTGTTGGAAATTCAACTATTTTGTCGGAAATTCAACTGTTTTGTTGTACATTCGCCTTTTTGGATAGAAAATTTGTCCTTTTAGATTAAGATTTTAACTATTTGGTTGAAAATGCAACAGTTTTGGGATGAAGTATAATCATTTTTGTGTGAAAATTGGTTCATTTAGTTGAAAATGATATTTTTTTAAATTCATTTTTCTTGGTTTAACAGTAACTTCTTCATTGAAAAGTCAACTGTTTTGTTATACACTCGTCCTTTCAAATAGAAATTTCGTCCTGTTGGCTTAAAAATTCTCCTTTTTGGTAGAAAACTCTTTTTTGTTATTGAAAATTCATCTATCTTGGTTTAAAATGAGGTATTTGGTAGCAAATGCAACTGTTTTATATTAAAGTTTGATAACCATTTGGTCGAAAATTCATTTTTGTTGGTGGACAATTGAATTATTTGGTTAAAAATTCGTCACTTTTGTTTCATAGTTATTTGGTTGTAAATTCAACGGGTTGGTGGAAATTAATTTTTTGCATACTTCAATTATTCGGTTAAAAATTTATTTCTCTTGGTTAAAAATAAACTTTTTTTGTTAAAAATTCATCTTTTCCGGGTTAAAAGTTAACTGTTTCTTAAGACATTCGACATTTTAGCCTTAAGACTTAAATTTTTTTAAATTCATCTCTTGAGGTAGAAAATTCATCTGCTTTGGTTGAAAATTCGAATAATTTTTTGAAAATTAATCTTTTTTTGGTTGAAGATTCAACTATTTTGTTCAAAATATGTCTTCCTTGATTGAAGTCTCCTTTTTTTCGATTTTAAAGAAAAATATTTTTTAGTTGGAAAATGAACTATTTTGTTGTAGCTTCTTATTTTTTTGGTTTTTCTAACTGAAAATTTCACTATACCATTTTCGATTATATTTCGATCTTTTTAGGTTGAAAGTTCAACTATTTGGTGAAAATTCATGTATTTTGTTAAAAAGCTGTCTTCTTTTTGGTAGAAAATTAAACTTCTTGGTTAAAATTTCAACAATACTTGGTTAAAAGTTTAAGTACATACTTTATTAAAATTTCATTTTTTTTGCTTGAAGATTCATCATTTCAGGTACAAATTAATCTCTTTGATGAAAGATGAACTATTTTGTTGAAAATTCGCCTTTTTTGGTTGAATATTACTCTTTGCAACTCAAAATTCAACTATTTTGTTGAAAATGCTGGTATTTTGTTCAATGTCATGTATTTGGTTGAAAATTTGTCTTTTTTGGTAGAAAATTATCCTTCTTGGTTGAAAATTCAACTATACTAATTTGAAAGTTTAACTACTTTATTAAAAATTCATTTTTTAGTTGAAGATTCAGCATTTTAGTAGAAAATTCGTCTTTTTTTGGTTCGAAATTATCTTTTTTTAACTTAAAACTTACATATTTCACTTTGTGGTGAAAATTGATCTTTTTGGCTGACAATTCATGCATTCTGTTGAAAATTCATGTATTTTGTCAAAAAATCTTCTTTTTTAGTAGAAAATTAATAGTTTTGGTTGATAGTTGAACTATGTACTTTGTTAAAAATTCTTTTTTTTTTTTTGGTTGAAGATTCATAATTTCTAGTTGAAAATTCATCTCTCAGGTTGGAAAATAAAATATTTTTTCGAAAAGTGCTTTTCATATTGAATTTAATATGTTACCTACCATAATTTTATTTAAAATAATTTGTTCCCCTATTATATCCCTACTTCCGTGAAAAATCACACTATTTCCCTGTTTTGAGAGCATTTTGGGCTGTGAAGTTTCCAATGATTTCAAAAGATTCGACAAAGATTTAAATGATTTCAAATTTCCTCATTTATTTTCCAGGAACTCGTGGAAGACTTCATTTTTCCAGCTTCGCGTTTGATGCTCCAGTTGCGAAGTACCGGGGAACTATGTTCGTCGCAGGCTTGTCCAGTTTGTACGACGCCTCAAACAACAAGTGCTGCTTTCGACTTGCTCGTTGGCCTCTGCATTGGCTGTGTCCCTAATATGAAACTTCTAGTCACAATGCTCACCGATATGTTTTACTCCGAGAAGGATGAGCCCCTCGTCGAATGGGACTATATGCCGCCAGTGGGTCCTAGACCCATGAAGGGTTTCGTTGGACTCAAGAACGCCGGAGCAACATGCTATATGAATTCGGTTTTGCAGCAGCTTTATATGGTCGAAAGCATCAGGGTAGGACTCCTGGCTGCCGAGGGTGCTGCGACCGATTTGAATGAAGATTTCTCCGGAGAAGAAAGGGTCGAGGGTGAGCAAACAATCGAGGCCAGCGACAACGACACGAACGAAGAAAAGTGTGGAGCCGACGAATCGAGGAAGGAATACAACATCGGAATCCTCAAACAGGTCCAGGCCATCTTTGGACATTTGGCCTACAGCAAACTACAGTACTATATACCTCGTGGCCTTTGGAAACATTTTAAGTGAGTATCAGTTTCTTATTTTTTACTTTTATTTATATTTCACCCCTTGCATTGAAATGATCTTTCATTGATTTTCAATTTTTTTATTTTGCGCTTTAGATTAAAATGAGTGAATTTTAAAAAGCGTGATGTAAATTTTGAAAGTGATTCATTTTTAATGACTTAGTTTCAAGGTTCTGATTCAAGAACTTCAATTTGAAACCAACTTTGGAATTGTTTAATTTTTAACGCTTCAAGTTTGAATTCATTCATTTTCAAAGCTTCTAATCCGAAACAGTGATTTTTCTTTGTACTGAAATCACATTTATTAGTAAACAAAATTGATCCAATCGCTTTGCATGTCACTTGATACTACATAATATGATACTTATTAGTAGTATCTATATATTATTTTTTAAATTTCAGTTTAAAATTATAGTTTTTAATCCGTAATTCTAATGCAGTTTAATTTGTAAGGCCTTGAAACTAAGTTTTTTTTTACTTCAAAAGCTTTAAATATTCGAAAATATTTGGTATGAAGTTTCTTAATTTATAGAGATTTCCAATTCTAAATTTCACAATGTTGTAGTTTCAAATTCAAATATTAAAAAATGTCAAGACAATTTCACTATTAAATCTTTAAAAATTGCAAAATTTCACGTTGGAAGTCTTGATAGTCAGTTTTAAATTTAATAATTTTAAATTTCAATATTCTGAATTGAATAATTTTAGATTTAAATATTCTAAATTTTTTGTTTCAATGTTAAGCGTACAAAATTGTGTGGTTTGTTCAAGTCTTCAAAATCGTCGAATATAGAATTCAAAGACTTGATAGTTGCACAGTTTCCAATTTAAAGGATTTGTAATAAAACAATTTTGAATTCAATGCGTCCAGAATAAATTCAAAAGAATGGAAAAGTAGGAAAATAATTGATAAAATTCAAGCATTAAAAATAACAAGATTTTACAACTAGGCATTGAAAATCTTTCTTTTTTTTTTATTTGAAAATGTACCAAAATATTGAACATTTCAAACTCAACAAACAAACAAAATTTCGAATTGTGCAATTTAAAAAATTGGAATTGTAGCAATCTTGTTTTGTATTCTTTTTTTTTTTAATTTTTAATGTCATATCTTAAAACTGCCCGAATTTTAATTTAAGACTTTAAAAAATTAATAATTTAACATTAAAAAATATTTGATCGGAAGATTTCAAAAATGTATAATAATTCTAAATGAAGTGTTAGAAATTAAATGATTTAAAATTAAAAAGTAAAAAATTGTGTTGTTTAAAAGCAAAATACATGAAAATAGAACTACCTGTAATTGATACCCCAGTAGTTGAATAATTAGTTTGATTTTGAATGGTTACAATTTTAGAGTTCTGAATTTCCATGTTGAACGCTGGATTTTCAGTTTTTCTCTTTTTTATAAGTTTTAATTTTGTAATTACAATTTTTTCACTTATAAATTAAGTTCGAATTCGATTACTTTACAATGTTCCGTGGTAGAAATTTTTTCATTTTCAATGTGTTTAATCAATTTAAATGTTAAACTGTATTTTTTATGTAATACAAATTTAAAATTCTAGAAATTCAGAAGCTTTGACATCGAAACATTTAATTTAGTTTTTAATTTCAAATTGTGAAGTTTTAATCGATTCGAATTGAAAATTATTTAAATTCAAAAGTTTGAAAATGATAAATTATTCAATTTTGAACGCTTTTAATTAGAAATACATAATACCATTGCAATTCCTTTGAATTTTAAATGACCCAATTAAAAAAATGCTAATCTGAAGTCATTCAATTTCGAGATTCTTTAATTCAAAACAAAATTGTTTAACTTAGAACATTTTGAATTAGAAATGAGACAATTCCAACTTTTTCTAATGAAATGGTCCATTTTTCAAAATATTAATGTAACAAATCTTAATTTTGAAAGCTTCTGATTTAAAAATTATCAATTTTAAACGATTTTATTTAGAAATGACGCAAGTTTACAAATTAATTAAAAATTCAAATTCAATTTCAAATTTCTATATTGAAAATAGGACTTTTTCTAATTAAAAACTTTAATAGTTAGGCAATTTAATCCATTCAGGGTCTGCAAAGGACTCCGCAAAAAAAATCTAGCCATAAATATCTTAAGTCCTTTTGGGGAATTTCTTCAAGTTTCAAAAACTACAAATTAAATGAGTAGCAGTAAAATCTATATTAAATAATTTGAAATACGATAACTTTGAATTGTCAGGGTTAAATAATGAGATTACACATTTTTTTAAATTTAACAATTTTAAATTAGGAGCGCTTGAAATTGTACAAATGCGAATTGGCGTTTAACTAGTGGCGTTTGAGAAATTTTAAATTAAACTCTTCCAAATCGTAATGTTTTATTTCAAATTAATGGGAATAATTTTAAACAGAAAGTGTTCAAATTAGAATAATGTTTAGTTTAGGGAATTAAAAAAAGTTTCATTCAAATCTGAATCGTTCAAAATTGCGCAATTTAAAAATTAAAGGCTTTTAATGTTTGCACAAATAAAAATGTACTACATTTAAAGTAGAATTCATTTTTGTTAAGGCATTCAAAATTGCCTGGTTTAAAATTTTAATTGTTCAAAATTATACTTTTTCCATTAGAAAGCCTTAATAGTGAAATCATTACATTGAAAACATTAAAAATGGATTAATTTTAGATTCAAAGTTTAGAAATGACAGTTGCACATTCAATCGCTCGATATTGTACAATTTTAAATTGAAATTCTTAATAGTTAAAGATGCTTTTGTTTTAATCCGTCGATTTTTGATTGCTCTAAATGTATGTAAATTGTACAATATTGAACATTTGAATATAAAATTGTTTATTTTTTATTGCTTAATTTTAAATTTTATGTTTATTATTGCTGAGTATTACTTTCATTATTTTTGAAATTCTTTTTTTAATATTTCAAATTACTGTATTTTTTTAGTTTTGAAGCCTAGAATTTGAAGATGTAAATGACCCGGAAAATGTTTAGAAACCGGGAAATGTTTGGGGATTTTTCCTGAGACTCAAGTGACCACCAGGTCAAAGTACTCCTAGGTGGCGCTACTGTCAATTAAACTTTCGAATTGTTTGAAGTTAAAGATTCTTATTTAAACATTGTTAATAATATAATCGTTTATGATTTGTTTCAGGCTCCAAGGCGAGCCGGTGAACCTTAGAGAGCAGCAGGACGCTGTAGAATTTTTTATGAGCCTAGTAGAAAGTTTAGACGAAGCGTTAAAGGCTTTGGGACATGAACAAATCATGGGAAAAATACTCGGCGGCTCATATAGTGATCAGAAAATCTGCAAAGGTTGCCCTCATAGGTACGAGAATTACTCTCTTCATTCTTATTAAAATATCTTAAAAATTCTCGATGGAATTCACATTTTCGGACATATAATTTGATGCTTTCAGGTATTCTAAAGAAGAACCCTTTAGTGTGATAAGTGTCGATATTAGGAACCACTCCAATTTATTGGACTCGCTAGAACAATATGTGAAGGGAGAACTACTCGAAGGCGCGGATGCTTATCACTGTGATAAGTGCAACAAAAAAGTAATTAAATTTGACGTCTCGTTTATAAATTAAGATTTAATTTTATATGATATAACATCCTCTTATAATAAATTCTTCTCTTGCCCTCAGGTTGTCACTGTGAAACGATTGTGTGTGAAGAAACTGCCCCCGGTGTTAGCAATTCAATTAAAAAGGTTCGAGTACGATTTTGAAAGAGTCTGCGCCATAAAGTTTAATGATTATTTTGAATTTCCTCGAGACTTGGATATGGAACCTTACACTGTTTCGGGACTTGCTAAACTTGAAGGAGAGGTAATAGACTGTGACTACGAAGAGGCGATTAAAGGAACTTGCACCAAGTATCAATTAAGCGGGATCGTCGTGCATAGTGGACAAGCGAGTGGAGGCCATTATTATTCCTACATTTTACATAGGTAAGCCTTTCAATTATTCTAAATTAAAAAATGTGATTTCGTCAGGGTGGCCGCAGGTCAGGGGAACCCTGAAAATCAGGGAAAAGTCAGGGAATTTTGTTTGTCAGTGAAAAGTCAGGGATTTTGAATAAAAATTGCAAAAGTCAGGGAATTTTCTGTAAAATTCCAAGAAATTTTCAAGAGATTTAATAAGTTCCAGGGGATTTCGAAGGATTTGAAATATTTTAAGATATTTTAAAATATTTCAGGGACTTTTTAATAGTTTTCAAAAATTTTAAGGTATTCCAAAGGATTTTTAAGACTTTAGGGCATTGCGAAAATTCGGAGGAATTTTTAAGACTCAAGAGCTTTAAAAGTTGAAACGTTTTTTAAAGTTTTGAAAGGATTTTAAACATTTTAGGATATTTTTAAAAATTCTAAGGAATTTTTGATCGATTTCAAAAATTGGTAGGTATTCTGAAGAATTTTAGGGTATTAAAAAAACTTACATGGAATCTTCAAGAGCTTTAAAAAGTTTCAAGGGATTTCAAAAGATTTGAAAGAATTTGAAATATGTTAGGACATTTAAACATAATTCTAAGGACTAAATTTAATAAATTTGAAGGTATTTTAGAAGGATTTTAAAGTTTTTAGAGTATTTTTAAAACTTACCAGAAGTTTTCAAGAGCTTTTAAAAGTTTCAAGGGATTTTAAAACATTTCAAATGTTGTAAAATATTCAAGGATATTTTAAATGACTACAAGGAATTTTTGATAGATTTGAGTAATTTGAAGGGATTCCAAACGATTTTAAAGATTTAAGTATATTTTTTGAAATTCTAAGGAATTTTTAAGAGCTTTAAGAAGTTTGAAAGGATTTAAAAAGATTTCATTAAATTAAAAAGGTTTTAGGATATTTTAAAAGATTTCAAGGAATTTTTTAATAGATTAAAAGTTTTTTAAGGTATTCCAAAGAATTATAATTATTTGATGGTATTTTTAGAACTTACAAGGAGTTTTTAAGAGCTTCAAAAACTTTCAAGGGATTTCAAAACATCTCAAAGGATTTCCCATGATCTTAATGATTTTTAAAAATTAAAAAAAATTCCTGGGGCTTAAAAGAATTTCCTAGAATTTCGCAAGATTTGGAACGATTTTATAGAACCTATAAGGTTTTAGGATATTTTAAAAGATTCCAAGGGATTTCATCAAATTTCTCTCAAATATTTTAATACATTTTCAAATAATTTATTTACAAGAATTGAAGAATTTTGTAGGGTTTTCAAGATTGTCATATATTTTAAGGTTTTTCTAAGGATTTGAAAGAGCTTAAAAGAGTTTAGGATACTTTAAAAGATTCCAAGGAATCTTTAGTTTATTTCAAAGGATTTTTGGGTACTTTTTGAAATTCGAAGGAATTTTAAAGAGCTTTAAGAAGTTTGAAGTAATTGATTTCAGTAATATAATAGGTTTTAAAAGGATTTAAAATATTTTAGGATATTTTAAATGATTCCAGGGTATTTTCAAGAGCTTAAAGAAGTTTATAGATATTTCAAAAGATCTGAAATATTTTAGGGAATTTAAAAATATTCTAACGAATTTTTATTTGTTTTCAATATTTTGAAGGTATTTTAAAGGGTGTGAAATATTGTGGGATATTTTGAAAGATTGTAAGGCATTTTCAAGCAATTTAAGAAATTTCAAGGGATTTAAATTATTTTCAGGGCTTTAAAAAAATTCTCCTGGAGTTTTATAATACTTTAATGAATTTATCTACGAAAAGTAAGAGCGTTTCTATTTAATTCGTCCTTAAGTCTTTTAAACTCACTTGAATTCTTAGGCATTTCATTAGATTTTTTAGAATTCCCTTGAATTTTCCTAACCTCATTTCAAACTTACTAAACTCAACTAATTTTTTCAGATTTTAAAATTATTTTCAGTTCACTTTATTTTTTATTTTTTTAATTGACGTTTAATTTGTATAAATTTACTTTAAATTCCTCTAAATTCACCTCAATTTTACTGAATTCAATGGAGTTTTAAAATTTTTTACAATTCATTTCAATTCTTTTGAATTCATCCTGAATTTGTTGAAATTCACGTAGAATTCTTATAAATTTTATCGAATTTTTTTTGAATTCTTTGAAATTCAAAAGAACGTTAGTCACTTTTTGGATTATAAATTAGTCACTGCTGTTCATTTTAACGGTTTAAATAGTTTACTTTTTCACTTTCTTCAAGTAACTTAGGCTGTGACAGCCTAAAGAATAATAAATTATAAATTAAAAAAAAATTAAATGTTTTTATTCCATTTACAAAAGGTTCTATATTAAGAATGTTTCAGGATTAGAATTTTGGTCTTTAAATAAAAGTGGTCAGGGAAAATGAGAAATTAGTCAGGGAAAAGTGAGGGAATTTTAAAAACAAGGTTTTTCTACCACCATGTTGTATTCTTTTTGACGTCATTTGTGTGATATTTATTTGTTGTAGACAAAATGATGGCACAGCTAAATGGTACAAATTCGACGACGGTGAAGTGATGGAATGCAAGATGGAGGAAGAGGAAGAAATGAAATCGCAATGCTACGGTGGCGATTACATGGGGGAAGTATTCGATCATATGTTGAAGAAAATGAGTTACCGAAGACAAAAACGATGGTGGAATGCCTACATGCTTTTTTACACGAGGTTGGACGTGGAACCGAACTGCCTTACAAGAAGTGTCAACGAATTGTCTCTCTGTGAGTTGAAATACAAATTTAATTGATATAGCAGGGTTGTTATAGGTCAGGGAATTCTGGAAAGTCAGGGAATGTCAGGGAAAACTTGAAACAGTCAGGGAATATGCCATGAACTGAAGTTGAAGTTTATAAAATTCTTTAAGACTTACTGAATTCAAAATCTTTTCCCCGTTCTTCTCTTTTTCCCCTTTTAAAGAATATGCTCTGTTTTCAAGAAACATTAATTTTATCTTGTTTTACCGCTTAAGTGTGAACTGAATTAATAGAACCTAACAAGAAAATCTAACTATTTTTGGTTAAAAGTTGATTCTTTTTAATTGGAAAGTCTACTGTTATATTTTTGGTTTAGAATTCATCTCTTTTAGTTAAAAATTCATTTTATTGTTGA